>CAUYPK010037474.1:0-18567 GCA_963574355.1 Loris lydekkerianus | reverse complement strand
CACAGCCAGAGGTTGCTGTTTGCTTTAATTACACACAAATATAAAAATTATACCAAAGTTACAATATTTTTATAAATAAAAAAAAAAAAAAAAAAAAAAAAAAAAAGACTCACACAAGAAACTTCTTCATAGCTGTAATAATCAAAAACTGGAGGGTGGCGCCTGTGGCTCAAAGAAGTAGGGCACCAGCCCCAAATACCAGAGGTGGTGGGTTCAAACCTGGCCCTGGCCAAAAACCGCAAAAAATAAATAAATAATTAAAGGAGTATTAAAAAACAAAACAAAACTGGAAGCAAAGATGTCTGACAATAAATTAGATAAAAAATAATAAGATAGGCAGGGTGTGGTGGCTCTTTTCTGTAATCCTAGCACTTTGGGAGGCCAAGAGAGGTGGATTGCTTAAGCTCAGGAGTGGGCTTAAGACCCTTGAGACCAGACTGAGCAAAATTGAGGCCCTGTCTCTACCAAAAACAGAAAAATTAGGCGGGTGTCGTAGAGGCACATACCCATAGTGCCAGCTACCTGGGAGGCTGATGCAAGAGGATTGCTCAAACCAAATAGTTTGAGGTTGCTGTGAGCTATGATACCACCACACTCTACCCAGGGCAATAGTGAGACTCTATCTTAAAAAAAAAAAGAAAAAGCAAGAAATATTTCTTAGAGAAATGTACCATTATCAGTACATGGAGAGCTTCGTCATTCTAAATAGATATGCCATTTTTTTTTTTTTTTTAAGAGACAGAGTCTCACTATGTCACCCTCAGCGTCACAGCTCACAGCAACTGCAAGCTCTTGGGCTTAGGCGATTCTCTTGCCTCAGCCTCCCTAGTACCTAGAACTACAGGCACCCGCCCCAACGCCTGGCTATTTTTTTTTGTTGCAGTTTGGCCAGTGCTGGGTTCAAATCCTTCACCTTTGGTATATGCGGCTGGCGCCCTACTTACTGAGCCACAGGCACTGCCCAATATGCTGCAAGTTTTACCTATTAGGGGACATACAGATTGTTTCCAAACGTTTGCTACTGCAAAACTACAATGTTTCAAAGGTAAATAAACACTTTAATTAAAATGACATTTTTCCCTTTACCATTTTAATTTATTTTTTTGCAGTTTTTGGTCAAGGCTGGGTTCAAATCCGCCACCTTTGGTATATGGGGCTGGCGCCCTACTCCTTTGAGCCACAGGTGCTGCCCTTTTTTTTTTTAGACAGAGTCTCACTTTGTGGCCCTGGAATACCATGGCATCATCATCATACCTCACAGCAACCTCAAACTCTTGGGCTCAAGCAATCCTCATGCCTCAGCTTCCCAAGTAGCTGGGACTACAGGCACTGCCACAATATCCAGCTAATGTTTCTATTTTAGTAGAGATGGGGTCTTGTTCTTGCTCAGGCTGGTCTCAAACTCCTGAGCTCAAGCCCACCCATCTCAGTCTCCCAGAGTGCTAGGATTACAGGAGTGAGCCAAGACACCTGGCCTTACTATTTCACTTTTTGTATTTGATATATTTGACCCTTCAGAAACATATATTTCAATGCGAACATTGTTACCTAGTTGTTTGTACCCTCACATTAACCAGAAACTAAAAATATATATGTAAGTTTCAAATCCATTAAAATCACACAGTTCTGTCTGCCCATTAGATGTGACTAAGCAAACAGTCAAGTAGCCATTTTCTGACAAAAACTCCCACATAACTCAATCACACAAATAAGGTTATCTTCTATGTCAAGCAAACCAAGCCCTGTAAAACTGTGTATACATCTGCAGTCAAGCAGACAAGGTAAACACTGAATATCATCATTTTATTCTGTAATATTGGCCAAATACTTCTTTCTTTCCTTTTTTAAGACAGTTTCACTCAGTTGCCCTGGGTAGAGCGCTGGGCCATCATAGCTGACAGCAACCTCCAACTCCTGGGATCAAGTAATCCCTTTGCCTCAGCCTTCCAAGTAGCTGGGCCTACCAGCACCTGCCACCATGCCCAGCTAGTTTTTTTTTCTATTTTTAGTAGAGATAGAGTCTCGTTCTTGCTCAGCCTGGTCTCGATCTTCTGAGCTCAAGTGATCTACCCACCTCTGTCTCAGGAGAGCTAGGATTATAGGTGATAGCCACTCTTCTTGACAGAAAACACATTTGAGTAGTAGTAATTCAGACCACAAGTAGGACTAATATTCTTAGGTTCTTAAAATTAGCTAGTCATCAATCAACCCAAATACATCACCATAATTTAGAAGACATTTTAATTTACCTTTGGAAAATATTTGTATAGTCCCATGTACGCAAGTTGTAAAGTAAGAAATGGAGCAAATATGGACTGTGAAGATAGAAGACAAAATTAAATATATCTACATGTAATCATTCAAATCACAATAAATCAAACTAACAGAAGCTATAAAATTCCAAGCTAAACAAAAACTATAATAAAATATTTAATGTTAGTGGTTAAAGGTAATCTTGTTTCTGCAGAACGGTGAAGTAAAGAAATAGATATGATTTCTTAACCATGTTTTACAAGTCATGCAGTTTTTTCAGTTTTTCAGTGTCCCCAAAATGTCTCATAGAAACTTATCTTTTAATTATTTAAAGTATTAAATGGTGACAGACAGATATGTAACACATCATGCAGTGAAACCTTTCTTACCTAGAAGAATTAACTCACATCTTGCAAGCACACATAAAAGGCCCAGCACTCAAAATAAACACCAACATTCCGTAAACTCTGGGGTGAGGAATTAACTCAGATACCATTTCTGGTCCTTAAATGATAAGCTATACTTACTAGACATAAAATGCCTTGGTGATCAGGCCTCTCAGACAAAACAGAAAAAATCAAAATAACAATTTATAAGGGCCAGGTGTGGTGGCTCAGGCCTATAATCCTAGCACTAGTGGGAGGCTGAAGTGGGTGGATTGCTTGAGCTCAAAAGTTCAAGACCAGTCTGAGCAAGAGCGAGACACCCTCCCTCCGTTGTGACGGATGCCTGCAGTCCCAGTGACTTGGGAGGCTGAGGCAAGTGAATCACTTGAGCCCAGGAGTTTGAGGTTGCTGTGAGCTATGACCCCACTGCACTCTACCCAGGGTGACAAAGCTAAACTATCTCCAACAAAACAAAACAAAACAAAACAAGGCAGCACCTGTGGCTCAATGAGTAGGGCGCCAGCCCCATATACTGAGGGTGTAGGGATCAAACCTGGCCCCAGCCAAACTGCAACAAAAAAATAGCGGGGTGTTGTGGCGGGTGCCAGCTGCTCGGGAGGCTGAGGCAAGAGAATCGCCTAAGACCAAGAGCTAGAGGTTGCTGTGAGCTGTGATGTCACAGCACCCTACCAAGGGTGACAAAGTGAGACTCTGTCCCTAAAAAAAAAAGAAAAACAAAACCAAAACAACAATTTATATAATAATTTTTTTTTTTTTTTTTTTGAGACAGACTCTCATTTGCTCACCCTTGGTAAAGTGCCATGGCATCTTAGTTCACAGCAACCTCAAACTCTTGGGCTCAAGTGATTCTCTTGCCTCAGCCTCCCAGATAGCTGGGACTACAGGTGTCCACCACAGCGCCCAACTATTTTTTAGAGATGGGGTCTCACTCATTCTCATGTTGGTCTTGAACTCGTGAGCTCTGGCAATCCACCCGCCTCAGCCGTCCAAGTGCTTGGATTACAGGTGTGAGCCACCAAAAATGCCAAGCTATAAAATTACTTTTAAAATTAAAAATATTAGAATGGCATTAAGGAGCAACCATCACTAGTTGGCAGTAGTGAGAAATAAACAGTTCAAAACTGATGATAAAACAAAAACAAAAAAACCACACACATACCGAGGGTGGTGGGTTTAAACTCGGCCCTAGCCAAACTGTAACAAAAAATAGCCAGGCATTGTGGCGGGCACCTATAGTCCCAGCTACTTGGGAGGCTGAGGCAAAAGAATTGCCTAAGCCCAAGAGCTGGAGGTTGCTGTGAGCTGTGACATCACGCTCTCTACAGAGCGACAACGTGAGACTCTTGTCCCCCCCCCAAAAAAAAAAAAAACTCACACAAAAAGACACAAAAGGCCAGGTGCGGTGGCGCACGCCTGTAGTCCCAGCACTGTGGGAGGCCGAGGCGGGTGGATTGCCTGAGCTCAGAGGTTCAAGACCAGTATGACCAACAGTGAGCCAGAGTAAGACCCCGTCTCTACTTAATATCAAAAACAGCACAGCATCTCCAGAGGAAGAAGAAAATGAACACCAAAAAAGAGTACTTCAAACAAAGAAAAATGTACAAGCTAGTTGAAATTAAAAAAAAAAAAAATTAAAAAAAAAGGCACAAAAATAGGACACCACTAAAAAACACAGAGCCTTTTAGATAAGAGACAAAAAGAGCTATATATAGCTCACTAAATGCTAAAATGATCATTGACAAAGATGTTGACAATTTATTAAAGGGGGGAGATCAAATCTGTTCAACATTCTATTCAAAAATATTTGCATAAAAAAGATTAAAAAATTATTTTGCTTAATGATATAAACCTTATTTGGAAAACTTATTTACATGACAGCTACATGGTGGGTATTCTTAAAATGACTACTAGGCTCAGCATCTGTAGCACAGTGGTTATGGCACCAGCCACAAACACTGAGACTGGCGGGTTCAAACCCAGCCAGGGGCCAGTTAAACAACAATGACGACTGAAATAAAAAATAGCCGGGCACTGTGGCAGGTACCTGTAGCCCCAGCTACTTGGGAGGCTGAGGCAAGAGAAACGCTTAAGCCCAGAAGTTGGAGGTTGCTGTGAGCTATGACACCACAGTACTCTATTGAGGGTGACACAGTGAGACTCTGTCTCCAAAAAATAAAATAAAAAAATAAAAAATTGGCGGCACCTGTGGCTCAAAGAAGTAGGGTGCCAGCCCCATATGCCAGAGGTGGCGGGTTCAAACCCAGCCCTGGCCAAAAACTGCAAAAAAAAAAAAAAAAAATTAATAAAATAAAATAAAAAATAAAAAAATAAATATATATATATTTAATATAGAGATATATAAATATATAATAATATAAATAAATACAAATATATACACACATATAGGGTGGCGCCTGTGGCTCAGTAGGTACAGTGCCGGCCACATACACCAAGACTGCTGGGTTCAAACCCAGCCCGAGCCAGCTTAAACAATGACAACTGCTATAATAAAATAGCCGGGCGTTGTGGCGGGCGACTGTAGTCCTGGCTACTTGGGAGGCTGAGGCAGGAGAATCGCTTGAGCCCAAGAGTTAGAGGTTGCTGTGAGCTGTGATGCCAAGGCACGCTACTGAGGGTGACAAAGTGAAACTCTGTCTCAAAAAAATAAGAAAATAAAAAAATAAAAAAATAAAATGAGGGCGGCGCCTGTGGCTTAAAGGAGTAGGGCGCCAGCCCCATATGTCAGAGGTGGCAGGTTCAAACCCACCCCTGGCCAAAAACTGCAAAAATAAATAAATAAATAACATAAAATAAAATAAAATAAAATGACTACTAAATGTAAATACCTCAAAGAGCAAGACGCTAAACTATGAGCTATGGTTTTCTGCAGTCTTTCACATATTGTAAAACAAAAGGACCACATCATGGTATAAACAAAAATGGATTATCATTATAAAACTACCACGTTATAAAATGCTGAAATGCCTTCTGAACCACAGGAACCAAATGTTAATGGTTCAAATTATTTGAAAATTAGTCAGTAACCCTTTGGTTCTGGAATGAAATTGGCTGGGTTTAAACTCAAACTCAGGTGTCACTTAGTTGCTGTGTAACCCTGAGAAAATGATATAACCTGTAAATCTTTTTTTTTTTTTTTGAGACAGAGTCTCAAGCTGTCACCCTAGGTAGAGTGCCGTAGCATCACAGCTCATAGCAACCTCCAACTCCTGGGCTTAAGCCATTCTCCTGCCTCTACCTCCCAAGCACCTGGGACTACAGGCACCTGCCACAATGCCTGGCTATCTTTTTTGGTTGCAGCCGTCACTGTTGTTTGGCAGGCCCAGGCTGGATTCGAACCCGCCAGCTCAGGTGTTATGTGGCTGGCGCCTTAGCCGCTTGAGCCACAGGCACCAAGCCTTTTTTTTTTTTTTTTTTTGAGTCTGACTCTCAAGTTGTTGCCCTGGGTAGAGTGCCATAGCATCATAACTCACAACAACCTCTTAACTATTGGGCTCAAGTGAGCCTCTTGCCTCAGTTTTTCTATTTTTAGTAGAGATGGGGGTCTCACTTTTGCTCAGGCTGGTCTCAAACTCGTGAGCTCAAACAATCCACCTGGCTCAGCCTCCCAGAGTGCTAGGATTATAGGTGTAAGTCTTTATTTCCTCATGCATTCAAATGATATATAGTCATTAAGGATGAGGATTAAATGAACTAACATATGCAAAGCACTTAGAACAGTACCCAGTATGTAAAAAGTTTTTAGTACAGTTGCCCTGTTATGTGTATCTAAGGAAGGTTCCAGGAACCTCTTCAGATACCAAAATCCACAGATGCTGAAGTCCCTCATAGAAAATGGTGTAGTATTTACATACAACTTACTCTTTTCCTCACATATACTTTAAATCACTTCTAGATTACTTATGACACCTGATGCTACATAAAGGCTGTATAGTTGTTTTACCATATTTTTAATATTTTATTTTTCTCCCAAATACATATATATAGATTTTTTTTGTGAGTCTTACTATGTCACCCTCGGTAGAGTGCTGTGAATCACAGCTCACAGCAACCTCAAACTCTTGGGCTTAAGCAATTCTCTTGCCTCAGCCTCCCAAGTAGCTAGGACTACAGACGTCTGCCACAACACCCAGCTATTTTTTTGCTGTAGTTGTCATTGTTGTTTAGCAGGTGTGGGCTGGGTTCTAGTGTACGTGGCCAGTGCCCTAACCACTGAGCTATGGGCACTGAGCCTTTCCCCAATTTTTTTTTTTTTTTTTTGCAGTGTTTGGCCAGGGCTGGGTTTGAACCCACCACCTCCGGTATATGGGGCCAGCGCCCTACTCCCTTTGAGCCACAGGCACCACCCTCTCCCAAATATTTTAATTCTACAGTAGGTTGAATCTGTGGATATAAAACTAACATTACAAAACACATACGTATAAAGAGCCAAATATAAGTATTATCGTTAGGCTCTATGTTTAATTAGAACACCTGATTCTATAACTAAGATAGTGAAGTTTCTAACATTTCCAAATACTCACATGGATCTAGTAGATACTACCGTATATACTCGAGTATGTGCCGAAAAACCCGAACTCGGCACAATTTTGTGCCCAAAAAACTCGGCTTATACTCAAGTATATAGGTAGGTTAATACTGGCAATGAGTCTATGGATTAAAAGCATTCATTTGTTATGACCAATTTGCATTAGTTATTAAAATATTAGTTAATATTTTTCAGCTTTTTTCTTACCAAGTATTTGCAAACAAAAGCTCTCACTCCAAGAGCAAGAAGAGCACATCCCACCAATCTAAATATTCGAAAGGAATCAAACTCTTCTGTTGAACTTCCATCCTCTTGACTAGGTTTTTCACTAATCAGCTGTTTTCTTAGCTTCATTGCTTCTTCAAATCTCGAAAGGTACTGTTCTAGACCATGGCGAGAACTTCTCTGGACAGTGTCTGTTGTCAGGTCCCCTCTGTTCCGCTGCCGGAGCTCAAGGTTGACATCATTACTGCACTCAGATGATTTAATCAAAGAGTCCAATTTGTCTCCCAGTTGGGTCCCCTTTACCTCAGCCACACCACCCTGCTGGTCAGTTGTTCCAGTACTGACAGAATCACCCAGCACTACTCGCTTTGAGACTGAAGGAATGCTGAGGGAGTTCAGTTTATCACTGTCCTGTTGCTTTGATTTTGTTTGACTTTCTTCTTCTGAGAAAAGAAATTTAAAAGCCATATTTACTATATCCCAGCAAAATTCTTACATGTTAATATCTAAAAATATGCTGCTGCAACTAGAACACAATCTCTGAAATGAAATAAATACTGATTCCGCATAAAACAAAAGTTAGTTCTTTCCTCTACGTCCTCAAAATGTATCACCTAAAAAAGTATTCCTGCAGAAGGAATAACTCAAACTTTGTGGGTGGGAAATAAGACTAGTAGACAAACTGGTCTTTAGGGAGGAAACAAGCTGTAAAGACCAATTTTTTTTTAATTTTTTATTTTTAATTTCAGCTTGCTTGTTCATTCTTTTTCGTTTGAAGCACTCTTTTTTGTTGTTGTTCATTTTCTTTCTACTTTTTTTTAAATGTTCTTCCTCTGGCGATGCTGTCCCATTGCCTCCCCAGTAGCTGGGATTACAGATGCCCACCACAACGTCTGTCTGTTTTTGATGTTAGGAGAGACGGGGTCTTACTCTGGCTCACTGCTGCTCATACTGGTCTCGAACCTCTGAGCTCACATAATCCACCCGCCTCGGCCTCCCACAATGCTGGGACTACAGGCGTGAGCAACCACGCCCGGCCAATTTTTAATAAATAACATATCCTAGAACAGGACTGCATTGCCTGCTCTAGCTTGTATGGTAAAAAATATAAAATAATTAAAACTTTTTAAAACCTGTATTTTAAAATCTGATGTCTGGGGTGGCGCCTGTGGCTCAGTGGATAGGGTGCAGGCCCCAATAAAGGGGGTGGCGGGTTCAAACCCGATCCCATCCAAACTGCAACAAAAAAATAGCTGGGCATTGTGGTGGGCGCCTGTAGTCCCACCTACTTGAGAGGCTGAGGCAAGAGAATCGCCTAAGCCCAGGAGTTGGATGTTGCTGTGAGTTGTGATGCCACAGCACTCTACTGAGGGCAATAAAGTGAGATTCTGTCTCTACAAAAATAAAAAAAAAATAAAATCTGATTTCTGAATCCAGAACCCTGTAAGTGTTAGGGTGTGGCATATCCTACTGCTACTGATTCTGTAGTACAACAGCCATTGGTAGATACTTCAGTAATTTTAGGGTGCTCCTCTGGCTTAAAATAAAATATTTTAAAGACATAAAATGTTCAAAGCAAAATATAAAAAGTATCGCCAAGAAATACAAGAAATAGGAAAGAATACACATCCTGATAGAAAAATGTTCCTTCTAATTTTTGTTCTTCAAGAATTTGAAATGGTACTCTCACATCTCACTTGATCTCACATGAACTGTCTACAATTTCACAGCTATGTATCTAAATAAAGTCTCAGAGAACAAAAGTCTTGAAAATCTAATGAACTTGCAACCAATGACTAAAGGCCAGTTATTAAAGGAAACAATGAAAACTCACATGGAAACAAACAAAAAAAAAAACTTTTACAGAATCTCACAGGGCATGTCTTTGGGGAGAAATTAGAAACTGTCCTTTAGGATTAAATGCAGTTCTAAATGTCAACCTCATCAATCTGAGCTAATGAGAAGAGGAAACCCCAGGTAGGCAGGTCGTACTTGTTGAGTCTATAAAGAATGCTCACTCCTACTTTTTCACCTCTTTTATAAGACCCGTAGGTGACCGTGTTCAGGGCACTAAACACAAATACTGAGATATGACCCCAAGAGTCTGATCCACGTAGGCCAGACAGTGAGTCAGTAAAGACAAGCTGATCTGGGCGGACGAGAGCTATATAGGAAAAAGCAAAAGAAGGTAGATGCTCGGGAAGACACTAGAAGTAAAAACACCGGGAACGTCAATAAAGGAAAGCAACCTTCCTAACGGGACGAAGAAGACTGGTGCTAAACTGTGCGCCCTTCAAAAAAAGCGAGGGTATGGATAAGGAAGAAAGGGTCCCTCTCAAGGAAACCGCGCAGATGGACTCACAGTGATTCAGGAAACACGGGTTTGCAGCCATAGTGATAACAATCTCAGGGCTAGGCCCCTGGAAAACTAAGGGTAGCGATCGCGAACGTCCTGAGGCTAAGAAGTGAATGTGGGTTATCTACTAAGGGGCGGGGACAGGGAGGTCAGAGAGCAGGACTTGGTCAAAAAGGTCGGCGGATTTGGGCAGGAGAAGGGAAGGATGATCCTGAAGATTCAAGGAGGGACCGGAGACTGGAAACAGAGGCTCTCACCCGCGCCCGCGGGCCTGTGAAAGCCCATGATCCGGTTGATGCGCTGTTCCGAGTTCATGAGCAGCTTTCTCCGCCGCAGTTCGGCTCGACGCTGGGAAGCTGACAGGCCTGAGCCTGCTGGGACCCCGGACCTGTCCCCACCGTCGGTAGCGACCGTCACCGACTCCATCCTCCCCTCCAGAATCTGGGAGTGGTGACGGTGGCTGCGACAGCAGCTGCAGCTTCGGCGCGTCGCCTTTAGCCAGGGCCGCAGGGCGCGCGTCCCCCTCCCCCTGTAGACCCGCCCCCGAGCGCGGTGCCCAGACGGCGAGCTAAGCACGCGTGCGCCGCCCGGCGGGACCGAGCAAAGCTCTGGCCGCCATCTTTGATGAGGGCAGCGCAGACAAACCCGTCCGCCCGCGCCTGGCGGGCCTTCACTAACCCATAACCTGCCATTGGGCTCCCTCTGCTGTTCACTTGAAGCTGAAGCAAGCCGGCGCCAAGTCTGAGGACTGGGAGAGAGATGGCCGACGACGAGCAGGCACGGCCGAGATTTTGTGCCCGGAAGCAAAATGGCGGTTGCATCGGCAGGCGCTTGTTTTCAGACCCGCGGCCTCGCTCCTGGGGCGGCAGAGAATAACGAAACTCTGGGAGCAACTCTTAAGGGAGGGTTACGCTGGGATTTGTTCTTGGTGGTAATTCTTCGTTCTGAGCTCTACTTCCTTCAAATATACAGCTGGTTTGTTCTCAGGACCTCTGTGTTCAAATCAAACTTTCCTGGTGAAGGCTTTCGTGTTCATTCTATCAAAATTGCCAACACTCTCCATTCCCCTTCACCATCTTATTTTTCTCCTTAGCACTTAGAACCACCTCGCATGCCAAAGGTACAAGTTTTTTTTACTGTTTCTCATTAACCAGAGTATAAGCTTAAAGGAGGCAAGTATTGTATTTTGTTCACTGATGCAATTCCCAGAACGCACAGTGTGACCACGCTGCAGGGCCAACTTAGCCTTTAGACACTGCCGGCACAGTGCTGAGGACGCCCAGGACTTCAGGGGGCCCACGCAAATGATTTAATTTCTTTTAAAATCATTAGAAATAATAATCACTATAAAATAATGAATCCAATTGAATTATAGTCGTCAATATAGCAACAGTCATAAAATATAATTTTAAGTTATGTTTTTATGGACGAAGGAACCAAGAAGGCAAAAGTGCCTGAGGCCTATGAAAGTCATACTGGAGCCCTGGTACTCCGTAATGACTAAGTGATTAAGCAAGCCAGTCTAATGGAAAAATGGATGAGAGATCAACAATTTCACTTATTACACAGAAAAGCCAACAATTCTAGAGAGCAGCAGGGATTATCTCCTCAAAGCACTGCTCTTCCCCTTCTTTCTTTCTTCTTTTATTTTATTTTTATTTATTTATTTATTTATTTTGAGACAGTCTCATTGTCACCCTGGCTTGAGTGCTGTTGAGTCATAGCTCACAGCAACCTCAAACTCTTGGGCTCAAGCCTCCTGTTGGTTCAGTTTTTCTATTTTTAGCAGAGACAGGGTCTTCCTTTTTGCTCAGGCTGGTTTCAAAAATCCATGAGCTCAAGCTATCCTCTTGCCTCTGCCTCCTAGAGTGCTAGGATTACAGGGGTGAGCCATCGCACACAGTCCCTTATTTCCTTTTGTCCGTTTTATACTTTTATAGTAAGAGCTAACATTAGCAGTGTCACCAGTCACCATGCATTAGATCCCCCCTGATAGGTTATAAGATTACAAGACATTCACCTGTTTTCAGAAATGGTTGTCTTCAAAACATTCCTACCCTACTAGGAGGTGAGGCTGGCAAATTGCTTGAGCTTAGGAGTTCAAGATCAGCCTGAGCAAGAGCAAGACCCCTTCTCTAAAAAATAGCCAGGCATTGTGGTGGGCACCTGTAGTCCCAACTACTCTCGAAGCTCAGGCAAGAGAATCACTTGAGCCTAAGAGTTTGAGGTTGCTGTGAGCTATGACGCCATGGCACTCAACCCCAGGGCAACTGAGTGAGACTCAGTTCGCCCCCACCAAAACAATTTTTTACTCTAGACTAAATTTACAGCTAGTCAATACTTTCCACTTTCCCAGGTGCATGAAATGCACCAAGTCCTGACTGGCACCATGGGCCTTGGTGCATCTAGCCTCCTAACTTTATTGATGGCAAAATGCCTTGCAAGTGCCTGTGCAGCAGCACCCTGGGTGTAATGGTTATTTAGGATAACAGTGGATGCCATAAAATGAAAGAATTGGATCCATCACCTTTGTTTTTGTTTTTGTTTTTGGTTGTAGTTGTCGTTGTTTGGTGGCCCGGGCTGGATTCGAACCTGCCAGCTCCGATGTATGTGGCTGGCGCCCTAGTCACTGAGCTACAGGCACTGAGCCATGGATCCATCACCTTTGTTGAGAGGGCTTTGTGGCCAGTTCACACCTGAGGATGCAGAGGTTGAAGCAGCCTACTGGGCCCCTTGCAACAAAGGGTACCAGAGAATCACCCTCAAAATCAGGAATCAGATGAAATCTTGGTTAGAAGATTAAAAAAAAAACAAAAAACTCCTATGGGTGGTGCCTGTGGCTCAGTGAGTAGGGCATCAGCCCCATATACTGAGGGTGATGGGTTCAAACCCAGCCCTCGCGAAACTGCAACAAAAAAATAGCTGGGCATTGTGGCGGGCACCTGTAGTCCCAGCTACTAGGTAGGCTGAGGCAAGAGAATCACCTAAGCCCAAGAGCTGGAGGTTGCTGTGAGCTGTGATGCCATGGCACTCTATCAAGAGTGTCAAAAGTGAGACTCTGTCTCTAAAAATATACATATATATATACTACATGTGTTGAAAAAGAAGTGAAAACAAACAAAAACTCAATAACATGGAGTTCAATATATAGTATAAAAACTGAAATTTCATCCATGATTGGAGAAAAGTTAAATCCAAGGGATATGGCTAATTGGTTAATTTTATTTTTCTTTTATTATTTTATTTATTTATTGAGACAGAGTCTCAACTTTGTCACCCTTGGTAGAGTGCCATGGCGTAATAGCTCACAGCTACCTCAGACTGTTGGACTCAAGTGATTCTCTTTGCCCTAGCCTCGCAACTAGTTGGGACTATAGGTGCCCACCACAGCTTTTGGGTATTTTTAGAGATGGGGTCTCACTCTGGCTCAGGCTGGTCTTGAACTCCTGAGCTCAGGCAATCCACCAGACTCAGCCTCCCAGAGTGCTAGGACTACAGGGGTGAGCCCTCTTGATCCTGCATTTTCTTAAAAACAGGAGATGAAATACCTATGTGACAGCTGTCCTTATTCTAGGAGAAAAGAAAGACAAATTAAGATTAATAGAATTCTGTATAAAGACATTGTTAAAATAATTCTTACCTTTTTTTAGTTACTTTTACACAGTTACCTGTCTTTAGTCAATCTAGTCTAAAAACATTTGACTTTTGCCATTTCTTTGGATATTCATTTCCTTATGAGAGTTCCTAAGTCAGGTAATACTTGTTAATGTTGTATAAATGCATGTACATCTTCCTATTAATTTGTTTTATCCCAATTTAATTCTCAGATCCAGCCAGAGACTGGATTGAAGTAGATTTTCCTCCCCTACAGCTGATACATGGACATTTTTGGTAGCATGTTATGTTTTCTTGGGGGAAAAATGTCCAAGATTACACAAGGAGCTAAATGACATTTCCCCAATCCACAATATCCCTCTCTCCCTTCCTTCTTCCACCACCTGCCTCAGCTTTCTTTTTTTTTCTTTTTTCTTTTTTTTTTTTGCCTCAGCTTTCTGAGTACTGGGGATGGCAAGCAGACACCACCACATCCAGCTAATTTAAAAAAATTTTTTGAGAAGTCTTGTTATGTTACTCAGGCTTATCTTGAATTCCTGGTCGCAAGGCAATCCTTCTGCCTCACATCCCAAAGTGTTGGGATTGTAGGTGTGAGCCACCACACCTGGCCAACATCCATACATCTACAATAATTTCTAGTATGGCTATAAACACTGGAAAACAAAATATTCAGAACCACCTAAAATTAGATTTATTACATGAGGTTCATTGCCTGGCTGTTAGCTGTGTCCAAATTACCCCCTGAAAGCCCTCGTTATCTTGCAGGACCCTCATGCTACCACTATCATTCTTTCTTTCAGACCTTCCCTCGAGGTTTACCCCTGCTCTAATACTACCTTTCTTCTCGGTGCAAACCATAAGAAACAGAAAATGTCAGCCTTTAGGTAATCTTATCATCCAAAGAAGAAGTGGCAATTTTGGGATCTCTATTTTGAGGTTGTTCTGTTTATAGAAAGAGTGAAGAAAGGTGTTATGTATATGCCCAGCCTGCAGCAGTTCTCTGCCATTTCTTGCTCTGCAGGGTAGCTTGGAGATGCTGGCCTCATACACAGGCTTTCCCTCACTTTGAGGCCTTATTTCTACTGTAGGCTGCTGGGGATAGAACAGAACTAGTCTTAGGCTTTACTGGCTTATTAGATTTCTACTACATTTATTTATAAATATACATTGTAGCACATTTATTCACAGATGAGAAGTATGATATCCCAGTTTGCATATCTCCCTTATATATAATAGAGTTTGAATTGCTAAGAAATCTTTTATTTTTTTGGCTCAGCGCCCATAGCACAGTGGATACTGTACCAGCCACATACACCAAGGCTGGAGGGTTCGAACCCAGCTTGGGCCAGCTAAACAACAATGACAAATGCAGCAAAAAAATAGCCAGGCGTTGTGGCTGGTGCCTGTAGTCCCAGCTACTTGGGAGGTTGAGGCAAGAGAATCACTTCAGCCCAAGAGTTTAAGGTTGCTCTGAGCTGTGACGCCATGGCACTCTACCCAGGGCAACATAGTGAGACGTAGTGAGAAATCTTTTTTTAAAAAAGATGGAGGTCTTACTATGTTAATCCTGTGAAGAG
The DNA here is from genome assembly GCA_963574355.1 of Loris lydekkerianus. NCBI lineage: Eukaryota > Metazoa > Chordata > Mammalia > Primates > Lorisidae > Loris > Loris lydekkerianus. Next base: position 3,588 of record CAUYPK010037474.1, on the reverse strand, counting down.
TTTATTCTCAGAGAAATCTGAAAATAACTTTTTTAATTTATGTTTTATTTTATTTGGAGATACAGTCTCACTTTGTCACTCATGGTAGAGTGCCATGGTGTCATAGCTCACAGCAACCTCAAACTCTTGAGCTCAAGTGATTCTCTTGCCTCAGCCTCCCAAGTAGCTGAGACAACAGGCATCCAACACAACACCCAGCTGTTTTGAGACAAGGTCTCACTCTGGTTTATGCTGGTCTCAAAGCTGTGAGCTCAGGCAATCCACTGGCCTTGGCCTCCCAGAGTGCTAGGATTACAGGCATGAGCCACCGCACCCCAGCCTTTTTCTTTTCTTTTTCTTTTTTTTTTTAATAAGGTGGGGTTTGGCTGTGTTGCCCAGGATGGACTTGAAAACCTGGCTTCAAGCAGTCCTCCTACCCTAGCCACCTGAATAGCTGGGACTGCAGGTGTTGCCACCATTGTGCCCAGCTGAACAGCTAAGAATCTTATCATTCTGATTATTACTTTTTATTTAGAGACAAGGTCTCATTCTGTTATCTAAGCTGGAGTGCAGTGGCACCATCATAGCTCATTGCAATCTTTTTTTTTTTTTTTTTCTTTTTTAGAGACAGAGTTTCACTTTATCACTCTTGGTAGAGTGATGTCATGTCACAGCTCACAGCAACCTCTAGCTCTTGGGATTAGGTGATTCTCTTGCCTCAGCCTCCTAAGTAGCTGGGACTTACAGTCGCCCACCACAATGCCTGGCTACTTTTTGTTGCAGTTTGGCTGGGGCTGCTTTCGAACCCGCCACCGTCGGTATATGGGGCTGGTGCTTTACTCACTGAGCCACAGGCACTGTCCACTCATAGCAATCTTTAACTCATGAGCTAAAGCCGTCCTTCTACCTCAGCCTCCTAAGTAGCTGGGACCATAGGCACACACAACCATGCCTCACTGTTTGTTTGTTTTTTTTTTAATAAATATGCATCTCACAATGTTGCCCAGCTGGTCTTGAATTCCTGGTCTCAAGTAATCTTCCCACTTCAGATCCCAGAGTGCTGAGATTAAAGGCCTGAGCCACTGCTCCTCCCTGAATCTTATCCTTCTAAATATACTGCAGTTTCATGTTACTATGGAGAAACATGATTGGGAGGAGTGCTAATTATGACACTGATTAATTCTGCTGACCACTATAAAGAAATAGTCTCTATTCATGGGGACAAAATCATGCACCAAATCATAATATGCTGATGGTTAATTAGTATTGTCATAATATGTGTTAGGAATTTTTTTTTTTTTTTTTTTTTTTGGCTGGGGCTGGGTTTGAACCACTTCCGGCATATAGGGCTGGTGCCCTACTCCTTTGAGCCACAGGTGCCGCCTGTGTTAGGAATTTTTAAAAATTGCAGAGCGAGGTAGCTCACGCCTATAATAATGGCACTCTGAGAGGCCAAGTGGCTGGATTGCCTGAGCTCACCAGTTCCAGACCAGCCTGAGCCAGAGCAAAACCTTGTCCCTAAAAATAGCCAGGCATTGTGGTGGGTGCCTGTAGTCCCAGCTACTTGGGAGGCTGAGGCAAGACAATATCTTCAGCCCAAGAGTTGGAGGTTGTTGTGAACTATAATGCCACGGCACTTTACCAAGGATGACAAAGTAAGGCTTTATCAAAAGAAAAAATAAAGTTTCAAGATTTTATATAATGTGCTTATCTATCTTTGGGGAACGCTTTTTTTTTTTTTTTTTCTTTTTTGAGACAGAGTCTCAAGCTGTTGCCCTGGGTAGAGTGCTGTGGTGTCACAGTTCACAGCAACCTCTAACTCTTGGGCTTAAGCGATTCTCTTACCTCAGCCCTCCAAGTAGCTGGGACTACAGGCGCCCGCCACAACGCCCGGCTATTTTTTGATTGTAGTTGTCATCCTTGTTTGGCAGGCTGGGGCTAGATTCAAACCTGTCAGTTCTGGTGTATGTGGCTGGTGCCTTAGCTGCTTGAGCTACAGGCACCGAGACCTTTTTTTTTCTGAGACAGAGTTTCACTATGTCACCCTCAGTAGACAGTAGAGTGCTGTAATATCACAGTTCACAGTAATCTCAAACTCTTGGGCTTAAGTGATTTTCTTGCCTCAGCCTCCCAAGTAGCTGGGACTACAGTGGCCCACCACAATACCCAGCTGTTTTTTCGTTGTAGCTGTCACTTGCTGTTTAGCAGGCCTGGGCTGGGTTCGAACCTTCCAGCTGCGGTGTATGTGGCTGGCGGCCTAACCATTGAGAAACAGGCACCACGCCTGCAGAAATTTTTCTTTTAGTGGAAGTGTCAAGGCTGGGCACAGTGGCTTACACTTGCAATCCTCGTAGTTTAGGTGGCCAAGGCTAGAGGATCACATGAGGGCAGGAGTTTGAGATAAGCCTGAGCAAAAGCAAGCCCCTGTCTCTGCTAAAAGTAGAAAAATTAGAGAGGTGTGGTGGTACATGCCTGCAGTCCCAGCTATTTGGGAGAGTGAAGTGGGAGGATCACTTGAGCTGTGCCAAAGAGTTGAGCTATGATTAGGCCGTGGCACTTAGGCCAGGGTAAAAAAGTGAGAACTTTTTTTTTTTTTTTTTTTTTTTTAAGAGACAGAGTCCCACTTTGTCATCCTTGGGAGAGTGCTATAGCACCACAGCTCACAGCAACCTCCAGCTCTTGGACTTAGGTGATTCTCTTGCCTCAGCCTCCTGAGTAGCTGGGACTACAGGCGCTCACCACAATGCCCAGCTATTTTTGTTGTTGTTGTTGCAGTTTGGCCAGGGCCGGATTTGAACCCACCATCCTTGGTATATGGGGCCGGTGCCCTACTCACTGAGCCACAGGCCCCACCTTGAGACCTTTTCTTTTAAAAAAAAAAATAAATAAGGCCAGGCAAGGTGGCTCATACCTGTAATCCTGGCACTGTGGGAGGCCAAGGCGGGTGGATTACCTGAGCTCACAGGTTCAACACCAGCCTGAGCAAAAGTGAGACCTTGTCTCTAAAAATAGCCAGGCATTGTGGCAGGTGCCTGTAGTCCCAGCTCCTTAGGAGGCTGAGGCAAGAGCATCTTTTGAGCCCAAGAGTTTGAGGTTGCTATGAGCTATGACACCACAGCACTACTGAGGCGACAAAGTAAGATTCTGTCTCCAAAATAAATAAATAATGAAAAAGTAATTATTCCAGAAATAATCTTATAGAAGAGTTTTAAAATAAGTATATTTGAGATGCCTGGAAATAATTTTGTTCATTAAAAACAATATATTATTGAATAAAAACATACAAAAATGAATCAGAATCATATGACAGAAGGACATTTGCACTAGACTATTTATTGCAGCTCAATTTACAATTGCCAAATTGTGGAAACAACCTAAATGCCCACCTATCTAGGAATGGAATAATAAACTTTTGTAAATGTATACCATGGAATACTATTAAACCACTAACAAAGATGGTAACTTTATTTTTTTTTTTCTTTTTTTTTTTTATTTATTAAATCATAGCTGTGTACATTGATATGATCATGGGGCATCATATACTAGCTTCATAAACCATTTGACACATTTTCATCCCAATATTCAACATAGCCTTCCTGGCATTTTCCC
>CAUYPK010037470.1:0-20693 GCA_963574355.1 Loris lydekkerianus | reverse complement strand
ATCCATCGAGCTACTTCCGTGTAGCAACGACTCAGCAAGGCCCGGCCTGAAACTGCCTCTACCTAGATACAGCCAATGTGGTACCATGCCACTGGCCCGACCCTGTCACTCACCTCTTCCCCCGCCTTCTTTCCCTGCCCCTGCTCCACAATAAAAAAAAAAAAAAAAACTTTTTTAAATCTGAAGACTCTTCAGAAATCTGAAATCAAAAATCTGAATTGTTTTATGTTCCCTAGGTGATTCCAAAGTAGTCAGATTGGCACTGTTCCCATTCACCTCATTAGAAATCACTATCCCAAGGTATTAGAGAACTCATGGGCATCTTTTTGATGTTCCCACTTCTCTACTTCGTAATTTGTTAGATAAAGCAGAATATTGCTCTAATGTATTATATCTTCCTTAGTGTTCATCTGCACAAGCAAGTGCACCACAGTGTGAGGATAGACACTTTAATCTTGGCAGACAAAGGGTTGGAATGAAGATACAGGGCTGGTCAGAAACCAGAAGAGTCTTAATTGAATGACTGATTGACCCATTCATTCTGCCAATCAGTTAACAAAGCATTACTGAGCCATTTGCCAGGTACTGCACTAGGCTCTAAGGATGTAAAAATGAGCAAGAGACAGTTCCTATAAAGATAGTTCCTGTCTATCAAGAAAGAAAAGCTACAGCCACATCTTGCTTCCTGAAAGTACCCACTACAATGCTCTTGAGATTTTAGACCTGTAGCATTTCACTGGCAGCAAGAAAGGACCACACTTTCTCTCTCTTAATCATACTTCATTTACCGAGAGGTAACCCGTTCCTCCCATTGTGAAGAGTCTCAATATATATTCATTAAAACAAGACAGTGTCATATCAAAGACTTCCTCCCCTAAGAAGTCTTTGCTAATCCATACAGCCAAAATTAATAATAGTTTTCTATAATATGTATTTTATTTGAGGTCACTACCCTATCTTGTGTATTTATTTCAACATCACTCCCCCATTCTTACAGTGTTGACATGTTATCATGCTGTTTTCTTTGAAATTTTTTTTAAAAATCCATTGAAGTGTTCTAGTGATATAGTGCTCTTTCTTGTGACCTGGTGGCAGTCCATGAAAGCCAGTGAGACAGCCTGAGCTTGGCACTCTTGACCACTGCCATGGCACCACATTACAGATGTGTCTCACCAGGGAGGGTGCTGTCACACCACCCCAAGCTTATCCAGTCATATTTCATATCTGACATTTGTTTTAAGTTTATAGACAACAGTCTTGACCTATAATAACTAAGAAAAATGTCTCCAAATGACAGTGCTGGAAAGAAATACACAAAGAATACCATGTTGGATGTTAAAGGGTAAGTTTCAGAGCAGCTTGAGAATTCTTCAAGGAAATGGCCATGGACGAGAAAGCAGAGGGTAGAACTCAGCTGGCAGAGACTGCTGGGAGTCCTCTGATATATCAGGGGCCTAAAACATCCCTGTTGCCCGACAAGGATGCCAGACAACCACCTGAATGGGGCTGAAAGAACACTGAAGTTCCAATGTACAAAAGCGGGGAGGTAATTCCACTGGTATGGTGCCATAAATAACCCTCATAGTTCTGAGTCTATTACAGCTCCCACTTCCAAGAGGGCACTGACCTTGCCAAAGTGGGTCCGTGCGATTGTTTTATGTCTGCTACTGAATCATAAGCTCTTTTAACAAGGGATTGTATGTCTCATTCATATCTGACTTCCTCCAGTGTCCACTACAGAGACAGGCCAAAAAAAGCAAAAAATCAATAGATGAAAAAATGAATTTCTAAAAGAAACAGCACACTCATCATCTTTGGTACATCACTTAGAAAATAAAAAAATTCACAAGTTCTGAGCACAGACCATTTCCGTCAGAAATTTCCTGAGAGTCGGGTCACTACAAAGAAAACAAATAATGCTGACCCAGTAAGGAATCAGGCCTCAGCTGTAGAGAGGGGCTCAAGCTTGTCACAACTTACTGTTAAGGATCAGAAATAATCTGACTATCTGTGGAGTCCCAGATGGGCTCGATTTTCAGTGTGATGAATGAGAAAAATGAAAGGAAATTTAGCCTCTATCTGAGGGAATAGTTCTGTCCAAACCACACAGCAAGATTTCTCTGGAAGTTCAAAGGAAAAAGTGTGGGGGAGAATGGGAAGAAACCAGCATGGATTAAGGTATAGCAGCAGCCACACCTCAGACATGTTTAGACTTCACAAAAGGGTCCTAGGCCTTATGGGCCTACTCAACAGTCCCCTAAGAACAAAATCATTTGGATTTGGTTTGCACAAGGTGTCCAGGAAAACCGGGCTGGAAATTCAGCTCACCCTACCTGCAGACAAGCAAGCATGCACAGGGGCAGGCATGCCAGGGAGTCATCCGTATCCCATGTGTGGGAGAAACCTTGCTTAATGGATTCAGCACAGTAAAAGTCAGCCAAGAAGTTACTGTGTTTGATCCTAAGACACTGCCCACTGATACCCCCAGTTTATTAAAGCCCACACAGATATTCTGCCTAATTGTCCCCAAGTATAGGAGAGGAGGCTGGTATGGGACAAGAGAGGCTCCATGTCAGGAGATGCAGAAACTCTTTCCTCTTCACCTAGGCAAGGTAAAAGACTTAGAAGAAAGGAGCACCCCAAAGGGCACCTAATGGGGCATCATCTCCACCTGTTTTTCAATCATTTTTATCTCGTTGCACACTTGAACTTATAGCTAAACTTCTGCAGCACACTTAACTATGTTGATCAAAACAAAAAGTAGAAGAAGAATATATGTACTGTGCTTTTAACTTTTTTCAAAAATCATTTAGTTAACAATCTTTAAAATTTTTCTCAGCACACTTAAGATCCTCTCACGGCACACACCAGTTGAAAATCACTGCTCTAAGAAAGAAGGAAGTTTGGCAATAAGTCAGGAGAGGCTTAAGTTTCTTAAGTTTGATTTTCCTTTCACCCAGCACTCAGAGAGAAGGAAAGACCAACTTTGAGAGCCTTTGTAGGAAAATGCAGTGTTGAATAGGGCAAAAGGTAGGAGACTGAGATATTATTACTGTAAGCACTGACATCATGTTCGCCTCTTATGGAAAATATTGCCTTTGCTAAATAAAACACCCAGATAAGCCACTTCGGATGGAGGCTGAGACATTGAGCATAAGAAGCAGACAGCTGTTCTATATGAGAAAATTAGAGGAAATTTTGTTTGGTTTGTTTTTTGCTACTGAAAGTTGGAAGGGAAAGAGAGGAATCAGGACATAAAATGAGACTCAGGCATTAAGGACCTTGGGAGTTACCACTTATGAAAATTCCCCAGTGGCCAGACAACCAAGGACATATAAAGAATGAGGTCTCAAGTTGAATTTGAAGTTCGCATGGCTACAACTTCAAATCTTCTTCTTACAGAGAAATGAAAATAAAAACCACTCTAAGATATCACCTAACCCTAGCAAAATTAGCCCACATCACAAAATCACAAAACACCAGATGCAGGAATGGATGTGGAGAGAAGGAAACACTCCTACACTGCTGGTGGGATTGCAAACTAATACAGCCTTTTTTGGAAAGAAGTATGGAAAATCCTCAAAGATCTAAAAGTGGACCTTCCATTTATTTAATCCTGCAATTCTATCACTAGGTATCTACCCAGAAGAACAAAAATCATTCTACCACAAAGACATTTGCACCAGAATGTTTATTGCAGCTCAATTCATAATTGCCAAGTTGTGGAAGCAACCTAAGTGCCCATCAACCCATGAATGGATCAACCAACTGTGGTACATGTATACCATGGAATATTATTCAGCCATTAAAAAGATGGAGACTTTATATCTTGTACATTTACCTGGATGGAGTTGAAATACATTCTTCTTAGTAAAGTATCACAAGAATGGAAAAAGAAATATCCAGTGTACTCCATACTAATATGAAATCAATATATAAATAATTACATGCTAATAAAAACAATAAAACACAAATATAGTCTAGTATGGGAGTAGAAGGGATGGGGAAGGGGGAGGACTATTGGCAGAAGGAGGGAGGGCATGAGGCGAGATCTCACCTAATGTGCATATCGTGAGGGTGTATAACGCACCCCTGGGTGAGGGACTCTCTTACAACTGAAACTTTACCCTGGTAATGAGAACAATGTAACCTAAAAATTTGTACCTTCATATTAATTTGAAAAAAATATTGTAAAAATAAGTAAATCAATCTTCTTCTTATACCCCAAAATTCCTTACTAAAGTCTTCTAATCACAAAGATTGCTTTTATGAGTAGGGATTGTGGAAATTAAGGGGAGGTTTAAATTTTATGTTCAAGTTCAAGTTACATAAAACAGAAAGAGCATAAAAGGAACAGTGAGACTTTCCATACATGGGGGAAGCAAGAGTTTGGATCTAGGGTTAATGAGGAGAAAATAATTCCTCTAAAAATTCATAGTTATCCTGGAAAATCTATCACAGGGTGTAGAATTAGAGGTTCAAACCAATCTCATTCAGATCTCAAAGAGAAGAGAGCACCCAGCTAGTTCCAGGATTATAATCATAGCAACAAAACCTGCATAGGCTGGGATTCTCTAGTTCACCCATTCTCATTATTGTGGGATCTGTAGATCTCATGTTTATATATATCAACTACTCCCCAAATCATTCCAGAAGTTCCTCAGAGCAGAATAAGGACGACTTGCCACAACTTGGCGGCCATCACTTTCCTCCTCCCCTGCTTACCTGTGAGAGCGCCTTCCCTCTGCCCACCAGCCTACCTCATATCACAGGTATAATTCCATGTCTGTCCTCTCCTTCGCCAACAAAAGTTGCACTCCAGGTAAATTATTCCTTCCAAAGTGTGGAGACTCCAGATGTTCTGGTTATGTATTATTGTGTTACATGGCACCTCAAAACATAGCGATTTAAAACAATGTATTATGATCAAGGTCCTATGGACTGAGCCTTTCTCCTGCTTCAGGTGGGAAGGGCCTTGTTCACAGCAGCTGGCAGCTGATGCTGGTGCCCTGGGAGCTCAGGCAGCTGGCAGAGGGCTTCAGTTTCCCTCTAGCAGGTCTCATTATGTGGATTCTTGGGCTTCCTCACAGCATGGGAGCTGCATTCCAAGAAGGAGCACTCCAAGAAAGGGAAAGGAGAAGCTGTAGATCTCTTAAGACCTGACCTCAAAAGTTACACAGCACTACCTTTGCCACATTACATTGGGGAAATTCAGGGGGACGGGAAAGGTATTCCATTTATTCATGGGAAGAATGGCAAAATAAGAAAAGGGAAAGTTGTAGTCATCTTTAATGCAACATTCCACCCACACTACCTAATCTCTCTCCTCTCCTCTCCTCTCCTCTCCTTACCTCTTCTCTCTCTCTCTCTCCCCACCCCCAATGTTGTGCTTTCTTACACTGAACTCCAAAAAATCACTGTACTTTTAATTTCTTTCAGACAGAGAGTTTTATGAGAACCACTTAGGCTACTTTTTTTTTTTTTTTTTTTTCTTAGACAGAGTCTCACTATGTCACCCTGGGTAGTGTGCCGTGGCATCACAGCTCACAGCAACCTCCAACTCTTGGGCTTACGCAATTCTCTTGCCTCAGCCTCCCAAGTAGGTGGGACTACAGGAACCTGCCACAAGGCCCGCCTACTTTTTGTTGCAGTTGTCATTGCTGTTTACTTGGCCCAGACCAGGTTTGAACCTGCTAGCCTTGGTGTATGTGGCTGGCACTGTAATCACTGTGCTACAGGCACTGAGCCAGGGGCTATTTTGTTTTTAAGGAGATAGGATCTCACTATATTGCCCAGGCTGGCCTTCAACTCCTGCACTCAAGTGATACTCCTACCTCAGCCACCCAAGTAGCTGGGACTATAGGCACACACACACCACCCCATGCCTGGCTCATTTGTTCTTATTCCTATTTGGTCTATTCGTATTGGCAGCTCCCTAAGTTTTAGGAAAAAAGTCCAGGAGAGTCTGGTTGCAGGACCAGTCCACTGAATCAATCTTCCTCCACAAGCACTCTCCACCTCCCCAAACTTCATTGCTTCCCAGTCACCCACACTTTCTCTGCAACCAGCCCATTTACCATAAGGTTGTGTGCCTTTTGAAGCTTTTATTTTGTTGGCTTATACAAAAAAACCATGAGTGCATCTTAATCAGAAAGATATGCATGTGACATCTTTGATAAGGAACTAAAATATGAAATATTTCTGCTGTTATTTATCCAGCACTGGCACAGAGACATCAAAATTGTCCAAGTGCCCATGATAGTCATGGATCATTGAGAGTTCTGCAGATCTAACTTCTAGCTCAATAATTCTGCTCTCTGAAAGTGTGTCTTTATTGTCTGAACCTGGACTGCTTTAGAAAGACTTTCAGTGAGGCAAACTTCTAAACTCAATTTGAATTCTGAGGTAGTTCCAGAATTTTCTGATAGTTCTAAGAAGTTAAGAGGGTGAAAATCCATCCTTCCACCCCCTGACAAGAGCAAATCTCCAGCAGCTGCAGTTCCTGTCCAACCCCTGTACATCGAAGACTAGCAGGGGACAAGAAAAATAGAGAAAGAGAGGAATTAGATGAGGAGGAAGAGGAACATGACATTTCTGATGTCCACTTTGTGCCTGGTCTAGAGTAAGCCAAAACTGTTAATGCTGCAGTTGCTTCCTGTCCCCTCTCCAGGCAACCAAGATCCTCTGCTGGGCAAATTGCTAAGACCTTGCCCCAAGGATAGTCATTGATTAAACAAATTTATCCAGAAATAAGATACAGCCATCCCCAGTCCAAGCTTACCAATGCAAACTGCTCTGCTCCTCCCTCACCTGACAGAAGAAATTCAGTCAAGGAGAAAAGTCCTTGGTAATAACCAAAAGGACAGTGATAGTTTCTTCCTATCATAGCTCCCAGCCAACTACTTACTTCCAGCTTCAATGTCTATAAGATGGACCATTAAAAGAGGAAACAATGCTATCACCCACAATGCCACATTACATTGGGGAAATTCAGGGGGACGGGAAAGGTATTCCATTTATTCATGGGAAGAATGGCAAAATAAGAAAAGGGAAAGTTGTAGTCATCTTTAATGCAACATTCCACCCACACTACCTAATCCCTCTCCTCTCCTCTCCTCTCCTCTCCTCACCTCTTCTCTCTCTCTCTCTCCCCACCCCCAATGTTGTGCTTTCTTATACTGAACTCCAAAAGGGAGTCTGTGATAAATCCCCATGGGTTGATTTATACTGATTAATTGCAGTTAGTTATCCAGACAGGTGATAGGCATTCACATTTTTATCACTTTCAAGGGATTACTGGCAGCCAAATTTCCCAAACATGAGCAACAGTGAACAGGTAGTGCTCTGTTTTTCTGAATTTTCCCCTCTTCATTTCATAGAGTCGCAATTCCTAATTTAGATAACCCGGAGCCTTCATCTGAAAAATAGACCTTCCTCTAATGAGAACATGGTAGAGATATATGCTCACAGAGCAGGCAAAGCATGTAGTATTTGGTACTGTGCTCCTCTGCTGCTGCAGTTAGGTCTGAAGCTCGTGTCCTCTCCCCTCCCTGCCCCTTTCCTCCCCCCGACTCTACCTCTTCATCTTCTCCAGGAGGCTCTCCTGACCCACAGGTAAGGCAAAGTGCAGCCGTTCTGGGCCCTTTGTTCCCTGTGCACCTCCCCACGACTATTCTTGCCTCTTGGTGTTGAAGTTACCTGTTCACATGACTCATGAGAAGAGTCAGCTGATACAGAACAGGACTGTGTCTTGGATTCTAATTAAAGCTGTTGCATCCACATTAAGCTGAACTAAATGGATATTTAACATTCTGCTGTGAGACTTTTACCATCTTCTTTCTTCATTCTCAAGGTTACCTTAAGTTATGTCAATATGTCTCATAGTCCTGATGCTAAGCTAAGTGCATCTCAAAGATATTTTAAGCCTGCCTGGTCTCCGATTTCTAGAACAATGTGCATGAACATTTGCATCACTGTGATATTTATAGTATGACAGCAGTACTTTCCTGCTGATTTTGAGGTATCCTTTGGGTTGTTTGTCCAGCTTATCCTTTGCTAAGTCATCCACATTCTCTCCTGAATTCCTATTGAGCCAAAGGCAGATGTTCATAAGCTATATGTCTATTCTGCGGATGTAGTATCACAGGTTGGTGGAACCAACTAGGGCTAGGTTCCACCAGCTCCATATCACACTCCCATGAACATGTAGGTTCGTGCATAGGAATATGCCAAATGCAGATGGTTTCTGAGGTCATCCTTAAAAACCCACATAACGCTTTCCAAAATCATAAATCTATGATTTAAAATGCATATAATCATTTTTTAATTGCACGTAAAAGGATTATTTTCTGTGTATCTTCCTTTCAGAATCATCAGTGTCCAACTTCAAGGCCTGAGTGTTTTCAGGTGTCTTCTGGTGAGTTTCTTTATTTATCTGCCAAGATTTCCACTATCAAGGGCAACTCCACAAAGACACATTCCAGTTGATGGTGATAAACCTTATCAATTCTTCACATTTGGATTGGACTATTTGGGACCAGTACGTGGATATTCTTGTGATTATTTAAGGTGTGCATAGCATGTGGTTACTCCCAATTCCCTTGAACATAGTCTGATTTAAAGTGAAGAAGGCAGCAGAAGTCTTAGAAAATCCTCCAGATTGCGAGTCCAGAGACTTGTGGGAGGCCTCAAATACAAATAAGTAGGTAAGTAGATAAACAGGATTTTAACACCAGTTCTCCCTTCTGAACCTCAGTTTCTGGTTCTCTAAAATGAGTTCTCCTATACATGAGCCTACATGTTCCTGGGAGTGTGATTTGGAGCTGGTGGGAACTAGTCCTGACTTGGTCCCACCAGCCTGTGAGACTACATCCCCAGAATGGACATACAGCTTACACACATCTAGTATTAGTTGGTTGCTAATTTCTATTTAAGCCCTTTGAGTCTAGTAACCCACGACTGGCTCTTCTCACTCCCTTTCCTATTCTCCCTAATATCTTCTTCCATGGATCTTCTCAAGGTGACTCTAGGATTTTCAATAAATCTATTGAAATCTGTTTTCTTCCATGTCATTTCTTTATTGCCCTGGAATTCTGAGCTCTTCTGCATTTAAATCTCCTTCCACCGTGGTGGCTGGTCACCCTTCAACCTTTGAATGTTTTCTTCATGTTAACAACTACCAAAGAAAGGCACCTGACTTCCTTGTTTCCTGTGGTGAATGACTGAAATGACCTGAAAAGTCAATGTAACTTCCTTAAATGCCTCACTCGCTGACCCCCAGAGCAGCTGAGCCTCTGACTCACCCTGGCCCCCACTCATCTGTTTTAACTGCATTAGTCCCCATATTAGCCACAGGCTTTAGTTTCACAGCTGGGATGGGTGAGTCCTGGTTGCCTTCCCTAAACATCTCCAGCCTGAGAGGAGCTGTCACTCCTCAAATTAAGAGTGTTCTTTTTAATATTTATAAACATGAAAGTATTTTTCTCTCCTTCACTTGAAATGTGTATATTTATGCGTTAAAGCTCATTGACGTTGCTGGGGTAATGGGCTGTGGACAGATTTACAGCGGGAACTATCTCACTGCCTGCAGGCCTGTGCATTTTAATATAATTAAAAGGCTTCTGTTTGGGATCTTAGCTAATTAATATTCATGCTTTCCTCCTTCCACCTGCCATTTCTGATTTGCTGTCTTTTAGCAGATTGATCATGGCCCAATTAACCCTACCACCAGTCAAAGCAAGGTAGTCAGAGGAAGAAAGGAGGAAATGCCATCACAGAGTTGGCTTTTTAATGAGAAAAGAGCATTTTGACTAATGGTAGCCTTTTTCTGGTTTATGAGGAAGGCTGAGGACGCATCTGTAATATGGGAATTATAATAGAACATTTGGACAGGGATTGTAGGTAAAATTGTTCACACTGAATATTTACTAATCATTAAGAGCTTTTGAATGTTTCCTACATGCCAGAAATTGCAGAACAGGAACTTGGAGAAGCAGGGATAGATAGATAGATAGATAGATTTTTTTTTTTTTTTTTTAGTGAAATGAAGGTGAAGTTATCAGTGATGGTGCCACTATTCAGCAGCTGAGAAAAACTACCCACACAAATGAGTGTGATTCTGCTACATGAGACCTCAGAGACAATCAGACTACGACAGTCATTGTCATGGTCTATTCTGACTGCTATAATGAAATACCACAGATTGGATAGTTTATAATCAACATATATTTATTTCTCATAGTCCTGGAGGCTGGGAAGTTCAAGATCAGGCCACAAGCAAATTCAGTGTCTGCTAAGGAATTCCTCTCTGCTTCTAAGATGGCACTTTGTGCTGCATCCTCCAGAGGGTACAGGCACCAACACTATTCTCTCATAGCAGGGGGGAAGAGCAAAATTCACTCTCTTTATCCCTTTTAGGAGGACACAAATTCCATTCTTTAGGAGGACACAAATTCCATTCTTAAGTGCAGAGTCCTCATGACCTAATCACCTACTAATGTCTCCATTCTTAATTCTATTGTATGGGGGGTTGAGTTTCAACATGAATTTTGTTTTTGTTGTTGTTGTTTTTGTTTGGGGGGGTTATTTGTTTGTTTTTGTTTTGTTTAGCAGGCCCAGGCTAGGTTCCAACCCACCAGCTCCAGTGCATGGGCCGGCACTCTGGCCATGAGTACCCAGTCTCCACATGAATTTTGGAAGGATACAAACATTCAAAGCTTAGCAGTCACTTACTTTTCTTTGCATCTAAATGGAAACTTCTGCCTTAAAAGGAAAACCCTAAAAGGCTAGGAGAAGTGATGAGAATTAGGGTGTCTACAATTAAGCTTTCCCAGATATGTGAAAGCCTGTCAGAAAGGAGAGAATTAAATTCTAGTTTACATCAAGGCTAAAAATGAAAATCATGGCAACATTTACAATGAGACACTCAATAGCTATAGTCCTGAGGTTGGGGAGATCTAAATTAAGAGAAGAGAGAAAGAGCTTGGGGCTCTGTCTTCCACCAGGAAGTTTGCTCTCCTCCAATCATGAGTATCTTTAGAACATGTTGCTCTGATATGAAAGCAAAAACCATTATAGAAAGTCACCAAGCACAACAGCTCACCTTTAAGATACTTGACTTTGGCCAGATTACCTCACTACTATTAGTCTCATCCATGAAATGAGATACTAATACCTCCTTATGAGGATTATTCCAACAACTAAATGAGAAAACATCTTTAAGCACCTAGTGCAAAGTTCAATAAATAGAAGGTAATGTCTTCCACACTATGGAATCAAGTGCAGAAGTGACAGTTACTCCATGTCACATTGAGGAACATTTTTTCCAGAAGGAAGAAAGGAAGATGGGGTGGTGAAGAACTCACCCTTTTGGCCAAAAATGCATAACAAGTAAAAAAAAGCCAAAGTAGAATTTATCATGTCTTTAAGCCTGTCTCACCCAGTGCTCTGGGTATGAATAATGGAACAAAAAGAGGTTACAGAAGCAAGATAAAAATAAAAAGCACTGGATTTATGCAACAGGTACATGTAGTCTGTTCTCCTGATGAGTCACCGGCCTGAGAAATGTGTTCCTGTTCAGCAGAAAGTCCACCAACAGGCTGCAGCTTAATTGTCCTTCCATTGTGACAGCTCCCATTGTGAGCTTGGGCCTCTTTATTTTTAAAAAGTCTAGGTGATTATAGTCCTCCTAGATGAGATCATGTAGGGACTGTATTGCTAACCCATCCTACCAGAAAGCCCTCTTGTAGTCACAGGCTATCAAACTCTCATTCATCCTTCAGAGCAACTCAAGGGTCTCTTCTTCTGAGAAGCCCATTCTCATTACCTGCCCCAGAAATAATGACTCTGTACTCTGAATCCTGTTCTGTTAACATTGGCAATTCCATCTTTACCAGTGATGACAATGACAATATTTGCTAACAGTTATTGAAGAATTGCCAAGTACTACATATTGCACTTGGCCCTATCTCAGCTAATTCTAGGAAGTAGATATTTTAATCTACAATTTTGATCTGACAATAGTAGATATTTAAATCTGACAATATTACTCATAATAAAACTAAAGATGAGCACAGTGCCTCATTCCTGTAATCCTAGCACTTTGGGAGGCTGAGGCAGTAGATTGCTTGAGCTCCGGAGTTCAAGACCAGCCTTAGAGTGAGACCCTATCTCTACTGAAAATAAAAAAATTAGCTGTGCCTAATGGTAAGAGTCTATAGTCCCAGCTACTCAGGAGACTGAGGCAAGAGGATCACTTGAGCCCAGGAGTTTGAGATTCCTGTGAACTAGGCTGATGCCATGGCACTCTAGCCTAGACAACAAAGTGAGACCCTGTCTCTCCCCACAAAAAGCTGGGAGGAATTATGGTAGTATCTTCCCTTTGAATCCTCCCCAATCTGGTGGGGAGTACCTGGAGTGTGATAGGCATGCAGTTGGAGAGAATGTGAATGTAACAGTTAATACCATAACCAGTTATTCTAAGTACACAAGAAACACTCTCATTTACAATCGTTTGACTTAAAATTTTTCAACTTGACGATGGTGATAAAGCACTACACATTCAGTAGAAATTATACTTCAACTACCCATACAACCATTTTGTTTTTCACTTTTGGTACATTATTCTATAAGGAATTTATAAATCAGTAAATTTCATGAGCTATTCAACACTACTAAAAAATAGGCTTTGTGACAGATGATTTTGTCCAGTGATGTGAGCACATTCATTTGGTTTGTGACTCCTGCATTATTCTCTGACTAGCCTGTGGAGTTTCTTCCTTTGCATACATGGTTAAGTGTTCAACAGCAGACGCGAGGGAACACCTGTGAAATTTTTGAGCCTCTTTTCTTGTGCAAGTCCTTCCTCTCTAAAACTCTGTCGTGATAACTCAACACCACAGTCTTCCTGAAATCCACTCTCCATCTCTGCAATTCAGCAGTTTTGCAATGCTCTGCTTGCCATCCCCCTCTTTGAACTTGGTATGGAAAGTGCCTCCAGACATAAAGTTGTGCTTTCAGGCCTACCTCACTTGCTTTTCTATTTGCAGGCATCAGTCTTATGCTGCCTGTCTTCCATCACTCAAAACAGTTGCTTCATCTACTTTGTCTAGGTTTTTATTTTTTATGATGGGAAGGGAAATATGGATCCAGTTACTCCATCATGACCAAAAGTAGACACTTGCCCTGAATGTGTCTTTATTTGATTACTAACATAATGATTACTTTGGTCTAGGGATAAAATAGCCTGTAAAAAGTTGAAAGAATTGTTTAAATAGGATGAAAATGCTATATATTTCGATGAGTATTATATTGTGTTATTATTGGTGATGTTTTTGTTTATTTGATTTGATGAACTGGGGAGGGAGAGGAATTAGGAAAGACAGGGCCACCAGGAGACTTAGAAAACCATTAGGAGACTAAGAAAGCCATTTCTCAACAGGGTAGACTGTTTTATTAAATATCTTCACATATTCTGACTTTTCCTTAGGTTACTCCCTATATCAGAAAAGACAGGCTAGATCATTCTACAGTGACAAGTAACCTTCTAGGAGCAGGGCCTTAAGACAACAAAGTTTTCAATATCACCATTATTTCATTAGCCAGCTGAAGAAGTAGTACCCAGCTGGGACATAAACAGTTTTACAACAGATGAAAAGAGATGGTGGATGAGATGGCCTTAAAACTTCCAAACTGAAAATGAGCTATTTCCCATATTGATCAAAGCAAGGCACGTGACCATGCATTACTTCAACAAGCTAAGAATATGAAATCCATCTATAAGGAGGGGAACCATAGTGAAGAAACCAGAATATTTTGTGAATATGAATATTAGTTACTGTTCTCCTACACATGATATCTTACCTTCTGTCATGGATTAGCTCCTAGCAAGAAGCTAGATAGCATCAAAGAATGCAGTTAAACATTTGAAGGTGGCATCCATCCCACAGAGTCACTTCAAGAACTACCATAATCATTAGCAAGGATAAAAGGATCTATGTCTGCTGATATGTGGGGATATCCAAAATACGGTGGAAATTCCATAGTTGGCCACTTCCCTACATTGACCACCTCCTTAAATTGACCTAATTTTCATAGACTAGACATGCATCATACACACGTATCAGTACAGGAGGCCTAGTTCCTTATGTTGACCACCGCTGTGTATTGAGGAGTTTGCAACAGTCTCTTGGGTGGTCAACTTACAGAGGTCCTACTGTATATTATTATGTGAACAAAAGCAAGATACATACTAAAATATATGGTACAGTTTCCCTTATGTAAATAAAAGAATATTTATATTTCTTCATGTGTATGCATGGAAGTATTCTAAATGAATCCACAGAAAATCAATGCTTCAAAAATAACATACAAGAAAATGTTTCTCTGGAACAGAATATAGGAATCTAAATTAGGAGACTAGGAGACTTTTTTCCTTTTTTAAAAAATTTCAAGTTAATGTGTGAGTACAAACAACTAGTTTACATTTGTATTTGTTAGTTAGAGTCCCTCTTGTAATTGTGTCTCACACCTAAGAGGTGTGCCATATACCCTTGCACTGTGCCCATTAAGTGGGAACCCATTGTATACTCTTTAGTACTATTCAAATGTTTTCAAGGGTATTAGTTACTTTTCAATGACACTTTTTAAAATGCCACCTTCACATACACTGAAAAGTTTGATATCAGTCAACCAGTTTTCCCAGTAATGTTTCAGTGTGTCACAGAGGGTTAATCACATTGCAGAATAACCTTAACAAAGATGTTGTTCAGGAAGTTTAATCATCATTTCCTCAGATCAACCAAATGAAAAAAGAAAAAAATATATGGTGGCTCCCGTAGCTCAGTGGGTCGGGCACCAGCCACGTACACCAAGGCTAGCAGATTCAACCCTGGCCTAGGCTAGATAAAAAAAAAAAATGGCAAAAAAAAAAAAAAAAAAAAAAAGAAAGAAAGAAAAGAAAAGAAAAAGAAAAAGAAAAAAAGAAATGAAACTCTCTAGTTACTTCCTCAGGGCCTGATATTGGTGCTGTATTTTCTCATCCCTTTCCTATAGAGATGTTTAGTTCATTGCACGCAGATCCCACTAATTAAACAGAACTTAATGCTTATTTGCATTACTAAGCTAAGTTTTTCTCCTGCAAAAACTTCCATTGATAAACTATTCTACCTCCAAATCTGAAGAGGCATTCTGCAACATCTGCCTACCGAGCATAGAACTTAAAGATACTTTCCAAAATGCCAAGAGCCAATGCTGTGCCCAGACCTTACAATGAGCAGACACTACTCCCTCCAGAATCTATCACTTCACCGTGTTAGAATGGCAGCCCCTTTCAAGTAAAGGTCAAAGAATAAGGTCAACTCCATGCTAAAAAAATGAACATGCTAACTAAAAAGTTCTTATTTTTATTGTGAGAATCAGTAAGTTTCACAGCAATCTGTATTGCTATGTCTTACACTTTTTAATGATACTAACTAGCCAGGTCTTAAAATTCTTCTAGTATGTATATTCATGTGGGAGACAGAAGAATGGCCATCCAATGATTCCCACATTCTAATCACCAGAATCTGGAAATATGTTATGTTATACAGAAAATTACACTACATGAAAATTAAGGTTGCAAATTATTAAGAATGCTGATCAGCTGACCTTAAAATGAGGGGATTATCCAGATGGGTCAAATGTTATCAAAGGGTTCTCAAAAACGGAAGTGAAAGGCAGAGGAGTCACTGTCAGAGTGATGAAATGTGAGAAAGTTTCAACCAGTCACCACTGGCTTTGAAAATGAACTAGGACCGTAAGCCAAGGAATGTGAGTACCATTACAAGCTGAAATAAGCAAAAAAAAAAAAAAAAAAAATTCTTAATTCTCCCCGAGACCCTGCAGAGGGGATTCAGACCCCCTGACAACTTAATTCTAGTCCAGAGAGACCTACTTCAGACTTCTGACCTACAGGATGGTAAGGTAATGAATTTGTGCTGTTTTAGACTACCAAATTTGTGGCAATTTATTTCAGCAACAATAGAAAACTAATACAATGTTTATATGGCAGTGTTTATACAGATGTCTGGTGCTCAGGACCTAAACTCGTTTTATTGACAAGCCTGAAAGAAAAATCTGAGATGCAGACTCTACACACCTGATCATGTGGTACCATTCTTTCTCGAAGCAATTAAATGTTGGAAGTCTTCTTGATAATCAAGCCATGCAATTAACTTTGGAAGATCCAAGAACAGGTCAGATTTCAATTGGATATAAAAGAGATACAACTTAGTCAGTTACACAGTGCACAAGCCTTCTACAACACTTACTCAACTTTTACACAGAAAGATTGCACTATTATCCTAGCACCTTGCCCACACCTCCTGAAACATATCTAGGGATTGTTTTCTACTTGAAAGTTTGATTAGAGTCTCTATCTATTTCATTGAGAGTACAGCAGGTTAGAGGTAAGAATACTGTGAGGAAGAATACATACAAGCTTATTTGACATAACCCAACAAGATAAATCCTTTTGCAAGAAAAAAAATGATCAATAATTGATCATATCAGTTGTATTAACCATTTCAGAGAAGGGGATTCTGAATAGATTAAGTACATAAGAATGGCTCAGAATACAATTAACTCCCTATCCATGCAGCTATGTAACAGTTACTTGTGCCATAAAAATGCCAGACCTGGGCTTCTCTAATGTCACATAACTTTAAAAATGCATGGGCAAAACTTTTGTCTGGGGCATCTTCACCTCATCCCAATGCTCCCAAGCAAGTTGTTAGACTTCTGAAAGGAATGGTGCAGAAAATTAACATATCTTTAATCAGATTTCTGCAAGAAAGAATAAAACATAAAAGGTTTTTAAATTATTTAATAGGTCATTCCTACATGCAACAGTAATTGTTGATCTTGCTTTTTTTTTTAAGGAAGCTATCTCTAGATTTAACAGAGAATTTACACCAGAAGTTATTCTTTATGTTAGTCTCTGTTTATCACTTTTTCACTCATGGATTTCACAAGAGATTGTCTTTTATTAGCAACTGTGCAGCTGAACCACAGTACATTAATTTTATAAATGAGATGTTGATGTCACTATTACAAAAGGTTCAGGGGGAGGCTTAGAGTGTGGCATCACCATGGTGATCTGCTGTGATGGGATCTCCTCAGGGGCTGTAGACCACAGAAAAACCATTAGAAAGCCCTCCTCCAGAGACATGTTGCTGTTTTTTACTCAGTCACTTAAGGAGTGGTCAGGGCCACAAAGTCAAGGAAGCAATCACTCTTCTCTGACTATTGCAGAGAATGAAGTGGAGTCTCTGGGCTCTTCCACAACCATTTGTAGTGACATAACCTCAAGAAAGACTTCCCCATATCTCACTGGAAAATTGCATTAGCAAACGAGAAAAGGCTTTACAAATGCCATGGGGGACAGGAGTGCATTATTAGCTTGTTTGCTCCCATTTTAAGCTTCCATAGTTCTTTGTTTCATCAGCTGGACAGAAGAAGGGGGGTGAATTTGAAGGAAAGTGACGGAGGGATGGAAATGGGAACAAGGAGGAACAAAATAACTCCACGTAGAATAAATCTGCAATAATATAGATTTTCTTACAGAGACTAATCCCTCCTTGTTTGTTTGTAATTACCATTCAAAATAAAACAGAGGGGTTGTTAAAGGGGGGTAACTAACACATAGAAAGATATTTGTTGGAAGACACTATCTTTTAAAAGATAATAAAACTGTTGTTTTCATCAACTTGGGAAATTTGCTTTGATGCTGCTACTTCAGTGCTTTTAACTTTTGGATTCAGTCTTATGAGCAAGTTTTTATTCTTTAATTCATGCTGTAATGTATATCTATATATGTGTTATGAAGTAAAACATATTTTACGATTAGCATTTGGAAATAAATAAGGTTGACCATACCCAGTTAATGCTAACCTAGCAGCTTTCCAGGTACTAATATCTTATAAAGGAAAACCAATTTGCTCAGACTATTAGCAAAGTAAAGCACATACTAGTCAATATTTTAAATGAGCTGCCTTAGGATGATTTCTCAAGGACACGTTAGGCATTAGCCAATTGATATTGCTGACATCACCAGTAACCATGGTTTAGATTTATGCTATTACATACATAGGTTAAGGGAAATTGGTACTGAGTCATTATCAAAGGTTAATTCCAGTAAGGACTGGTTATATTTGATTTATTGTATGACTGCTGAATGTACCACTAATCTTAGCCAGAAATTTTCTAAATTCATTTTGCTAGTCAAAATAGATATGAGATAAATAGGGCTTGATTGCAATTACTATTATAAACCAATAAAAATGCTCATATAGTAGATGTGAACTAAGTTAATTAGATATATACACACACACACACATATGTATATACGTACATACTTATTTAGAAGTTTAAGTTTTCTTTAAAAATTAATTACAGTAAAAAAAGTTTTTGGAAATAAAATATATAAGAAAATTTTAACTTTTTTTTCCAGTGATCTTTCATATTCTAATCACTTTTTCTTTTATTTAGAAACAAAGAAATATACTATGCTTACTTTAGTCTGTCCTTAAAATCATTGTTTTGTTATTGTTGTTGTTTGTTTGTTGAAATATAAATACCTGGAAATGGAAAAGGACATAGGAAAAGTTTTCAATTTCACAGTTGGGAGAAGAAAAACAACATATCTAGAAAAGTATCTTATTTTTACTAAGTTAACAAAACCTCACAACTTTCTGTGTAGATACAAATATTTCTAAATGTGAAAATTTCTTAAAGTGTCACCTCTCCTTTGACTTGAATGCATGCATTCATGTGAATCTAAACACACACATTTATTTATCTTAAAATACTTATTTCTAATTAAAATGCAAAAGGCTGTAAACATTACAGACCTAGTGCAGGGTGTTCTCATTTATTATTGAAAGAACATGGTGACCTCTAAATACATACACACATACACACAGAGAGACACCCCAGGACTCAGACCCAGGAGGATGTTGCAAGCATTTGTGCAGTTACCACAAGCTAGGAGAGGGACAGTAATCGACTCAAAACCACAAAAGGTTATTATCCACACAGTAAACTAAAGCATGGGTCGGCGGGTTGTCCAGAAAGGACAACATCAAGCCCAGCCTTAGGCAAGTTCTCTGCTTTGCAATAGGTCTTTTGGCCTCAGAATCCCTTCCTGTGAATGGGAGAGGGGTAGTGTGGAAAGAACTGCTGGAGGAAGCTGGTCTTTGATTTTTTTTTTTATTAATATTACATCACAGCAGTGTATATTAATGCAATCATGGGGTACCATACACAGGTTTTATAAACAGTTTGACACATTTTCATCATACTGGTTAACATAGCCTTCCTGGCATTTTCTTAGTTATTATATTAAGACAATTATATTCTACATTTACTAAGTTTCACATGTACCCTTGTAAGATGCACCACAGGTGTAATCCCACCAATCATTGTCCTTCCACCCCCTTCCCTCCCCTCCCGCTCCCCCGTTCCCCTATTCTTAGGTTATAACTGGGTTATAGCTTTCATATGAAAGCCATAAATTAGTTTCATAGTTGGGCTGAGTACATTGGATATTTTTTCTTCCATTCTTGAGATACTTTACTAAGAAGAATATGTTCCAGCTCTATTCATGTAAACATGAAAGAGGTAAAGTCTCCATCTTTCTTTAAGGCTGCATAATATTCCATGGTATACATATACCACAATTTATTAATCCATTTGTGGATTGATGGGCACTTGGGCTTTTTCCATGACTTAGCAATTGTGAATTGGGCTGCAATAAACATTCTGGTACAAATATCTTTGTTATAATGTGATCTTTGGTCTTCTGGGTATATACCTAGTAGAGGAATTATAGGATTGAATGGCAGATCTATTTTTAGATCTCTAAGTGTTCTCCAAACATCTTTCCAAAAGGAATGTATTAATTTGCATTCCCACCAGCAGTGTAGAAGTGATCCCTTTTCTCCACATCCACGCCAACATCTCTGGTCTTGGGACTTTGTGATATGGAGTTAGATGGTATCTCAAGGTAGTTTTGATTTGCATTTCTTTGATGATTAAAGATGTTGAGCACATTTTTATATTTCTGTAGGCCATGCGCCTTTCTTCTTCTGAGAATTTTCTCTTCAAGTCTTTTGCCTAGCCTTCGATGGGATCATTTGTTCTTTTCTTGCTTATACATTTGAGTTCTCTGTGGATTCTGGTTATTAAACCTTTGTTGGAGACATAACCTGCAAATATTTTCTCCCATTCTGAGGGGTGTTTGCTTGCTTAACTTACTGTGTTCTTGGCTGTGCAGAAGCTTTTTAGTTTGATCAAGTCCCAGCAGTGTATTTTTGAAGCTGCTTCAATTGCCTGGGGGGTCCTCCTCATAAAATACTCGCCCAGACTGATTTCTTCAAGGGTTTTCCCTGCACTCTCTTCTAGTATTTTTATAGTTTCATGTCTTAAGTTTAAATCTTTAATCCAGTGAGAATCTATCTTAGTTAATGGTGAAAGGTTTGTGTCCAATTTTGGTCTTCTACAGGTTGCCAGCCAGTTCACCCAGCACCATTTGTTAAATAGGGAATCTTTTCCCCACTGAATGTTTTTAATTGGCTTGTCAAAGATCAAATAATGGTAAGTAGCTGGATTCATTTCTTGGTTCTCTATTCTGTTCCAGACATCTACTTCTCTGTTTT
>CAUYPK010037468.1:0-75668 GCA_963574355.1 Loris lydekkerianus | reverse complement strand
GCTAATGTTTATTTACTTACTTAACATTTAACAATAATTCATTTACTTCAGTAACATGGCAACAATTGAATGTACTATTAAAACACTTAAAATCCAGAGAGGGTTAGAGCAGGAAAGATCCCAACCCCATTCCTGAGCTGGGGTCAAAGAGCTGAGCAAGGATCCCAGCTTCCTCCATTAAGCAGAGACAAGCTAGAGATAAAAAAGCCTTGGCCACATGCCTATCAGGAGGCAGCCTTAACTTCTCACAAATAGGAAAGAACTAGATTGTACTGGAGACTGGTTGCTGATAAGTCATTAATTAGGAAGGTCAGTTGGTTGTCTCTTTAGTTGGTTGTCTCTTCAGTAGGTAGCTTAGCACACTTCTGGAGGAGAACAGTAATCTGGGGCTGGAGACTGAGGGCTAATATCCAACAAAGATTACCTTCCTTTCCATAATATTCTGTTCTTTTTTCAATAGCAAGAAACCTGAAATCCAAAAAAGTCATTAAAAACCCCTCTGGCTGCAACTTGAAAGCATCTTCCAAGCCAATCTGGGGGTAGAGGTAATGAGTTCAACTTCAGTGGGCCTCTTCTTCAATAGGGGAGTAGCCAGAGAAGAAGCTAGTATTGCTGGCCAGAGCTCGTTTCTTTTTTTTCCCTGGAGCCTTATTTTCTTGGGACTCTGTTGTTATATGTTTCAACTCTGGGAGGTCAAAGGAGGAGGGAACAGGGGAACTCTTCTTTATCAGCACTTGTTTCACATCACACATCTCTTTCAGGATCTAGGGAGGACAGAGACAGTTATGAATAGACCTTGGAAAGGGGCATAAGCTCAGCCCAGATAAGCCACTGCAGATGCTTGACATACTCCCAGTAGTATGAGGTATCCCCTATGATTACTCTATGAAAAAGAAAATACACTCCAGTGTGTGCCTGATTCCCATTTCCCAGCAAGTGGATTATACCTTTATCCCACCTGCCTTTCTCCCACTGGTCTCTGTCATAGCTAATACAGAAAAAGATGCTAATATAGTTTCCCAATACCTGCCTACCTTGCTGTTGGGAGTGGTACAGACGGGATTGAAGAAACTCAACCCTGGGGTTCCCTCTGTGGGATCCTCCAGTTTGAAGGAGCCTTCAGAATCAGAGCCTTGGGTCCACTCAACAGTGTCCAAGCTATCCTGAAAATCAAGTGGACAGGCATATTATAAATTTGGCTCTCAAGGTTATAAAATAAGTCTGCTCCTCTTCCATCAGTGAGGTAACAGCTCTGAGTACCTGTTTAGTCAGTCAAAGTAATCCTTAGGGAGGCTCTGCTTGGGGAAGTGGCAGTGATTAATATGCTCTGTCCCTAAAGGAATGAGACAAAGCTTGGAGTTGCTTTCCATTGAAGTGGGGTTGAATAGCCTCAGACCATACCACTCTGCTAGGAGGCCCTTTCATGGAGCTCTTACATGACTCTAGAACCCAATTTGAAAAACCCTGGAAATAAAGAATCCATAAGGTCCCTGCTACTTGTACAATACTTAGACTTCTAGCTTTCTACTTTAGTCCTCTGATACCTACTGTCTTAGAAATCTTTTTAATAGAAAATGTAGGGAAAAATTGCTCATAAGCAGATATTCAAGAAATGTATAAAAGGCTTAGTGCCCATAGCACAGTGGTTACAGCGCCAGACACATACACTGACACTGGTGGGTTCGAACCCAGCCTGGGCCTGCTAAACAACAGTGACAACTGTAACAAAAAAATAGCAAGGGGCGGCACCTGTGCCTCAATGAGTAGGGTGCCGGCTCCATATACCAAGGGTGGCAGGTTTGAACCGGGCCCTGGCCAAACTGCAACAAAAAAATAGCCAGGCGTTGTGTTGGGCGCCTGTAGTCCCAGCTACTCGGGAGACTGAGGCAAGAAAATCACTTAAGTCCAAGAGCTGGAGGTTGCTGTGAGCTGCGACGCTATGGCAACTCTATGGAAGGTGACAAAGTGAAGACTCTATCTCTAAAAAAAAAAAAAAAAAAAATAGCCAGGCATTGTGGCGGGCACCTGTAGTCCCAACTACTCAGGAGGCTGAGGCAAGAGAATCGCCTAAGCCCAAGAGTTTGAGGTTGCTGTGAGCTGTGATGCTACAGCATTCCACCGAGGGTGACATAACGAGAATCTGTCTCAAAAAACAAACAAAAACAAAAACAGGGATTTGACCTACTTGGTACTGCTTTTCTAAGGGCACATTTTGTTTTTCTGAGTGTGCTATTCCTGGGAGCAATTTTAGGACAGCTATGTTCACAACAGTGACTATTAGAAAGGCCCGATTCTTGTGGGTCTTTTCCTACAGGTATGGAATAGCTGGTTACCATGGAGCTGGTCTAAGTAACTAATGTTTCAAGATGTCAGAAGGGCATGGTGTAGTGGCTCACACCTGTAAGCATTCTGGGAGGCCAAGGCGGATGGACTGCTTGAGCTCAGGAGTTTGAGACCAGGCTGAGACAGGGTCTCACTCTTGCCAGGCATTGTGGCAGGCAGCTACTTGGGAGGCTGAGGCAAAAGGGTCTCTTGAGCCCAGGAGTTTGAGGTTTTTGTGAGCTATAATGCCACAGCACTCTACTCAGGGCGACAAACTGAAACACTCTGTTTCAAAAACAAACAAACAAACAAAACCCCCAAGAACAATAAGAAAAAAACCTTAAGATGTCAAAAATGTTAACTTTCTTCTTGGAAGGTACCATCTCAGCAAGTGGGTCTATAGTTGCAGCTTTGGACTAGTTTGATCCTGTATGTCTATGTGCCTGTAAATGCCTATTTTCTTGTTCCTTGTTCTATCTCAGAAATCATACAGAAACTTTACAGCCAAGCCTGGGGTTGAGGAGCTGTATAACTGGGAATCTTCTGGGAAAAACTGTGGAGGTGTGGTTTCTGAGGGGGGAATATGGACAGCCTAGCAGTAAGGAAGAAGGATCAAGAAGTGAAATGTCTCTTTTTCTCGGTACAGAGTAGAAAGAGTTGTGGATACTCCAGGTTTCAGGATGGAAGGTAAGAAAAAAGGGTGGAAACTAGTCGGAGGTTTGAAGGGATGGTGAGAAGAAACAGCACTAATCCTACCTTGGCTTGCTGGCGATTCCGACATTTTGTTGGGTCACAGGTGCAGTCCATGCCACAGTCTGATTTTTGCTTCCTGCACCCACACTGCTTATTCCCACACCAGCCCTTGCAGGAACACTGCAAAACAGAGTTTGAGGTTGCTGTGAGCTGTGACGCTACAGTACTCTACCAAGGGTGACATAGTAAGACTCTGTCTCAAAAAAAAAAAAAAAAAAAAAAAAGTACCTTCCCTTATAAGTTCCCTTGCAAGCCTTTCTAGAAAAAATGCAAAGTACTATCATCTTTACCAAGCTTCAATTTCCTCAGTCCTTTTTTTTTTTTTTTTTTAGTGGAACAATGATCACCAAGAACCACCATAGGTTTACCATGGGACACATCTTGCCAGACAGATCCATTTCCTTTTCTGGATAGTATACTTAAAGGACAGATCAGAGGGATACCATAATAATGCAAGGCAACTGACAAAGACTTATGACCATTCTATAGGCAAAGAGAAGAACTGTGAGGTGGATGTTAGTATATTTATGTATATTTAAGGACTGAGTATAGTTGCTCCTTATTTTTAGATCTACCTAACTGTATGTTCATCCAACTCACATTTCTACATTTTTCGCATGGTCGGCCTGGGCTTTGTCCTTAGAACTTTATAACATTTTAATAAATCACTAATTATATAATATAAAATCATTTACATTTGATAGCATTCTACAGTTTTCACAGTACTTTCATATATATATAAAATACAAAATCTCATTTGAATCTCACAACCAGTCTACAAAGTAGGCATTTTAACAATGACACAAAACTGAAAGGATTATTAAAATAACAGAATGTTAATTCAAAAATATTTTGACAGGCTAGATTTATGGGCTAAAAGTAGAAAGAAAAGATACAACGGGGCAAATGTAAGTTTGGTATTTAGGTTCCCATCCCCCCCCCAATAAGCCATACAAATACACTATGGGAGTGATCTAGCTTAAAAGTAGTTTATGCAAAAAGGGCCTAAGCATTTGAGGTGTGAGCAAGTTCCATGAGCCAATAGTGTTTAATAGCTGTCCAAACGAACATGTGGCAGGGTAGAAATTTGGAGTTCAGAAAATATGGGGAGCAATTATTTCATTGTACCTGGCTAATTGGACCCCATGTGAAATAATGCATCCCTTTTTAGGGCACCATGATTTTTTTCATGCATACAAAACCATGACAATAATAATAAAACTCCATTCATAACACCCCCCTTAATAAGTAAAATGCTCATAACTGAGGTATCATGTATACTCTTTCCTGATACCGTTTCCCTCCCTCTTCCCCAAGGATAAACAATCTCCTGAAATAATTACTTTTCATTCCTATGCATGCCTTTTACCATATATGAGTTTTTGTAAAAAAACATTTTAAAACTTTATATAAATGATACATGTAACCTCCTCAAAGAGGCCTCTCCCAAGTACTCTTCTAAAGTGCTCTTTTCCTACCTCATTATTCTCTATAAATTCACTATATACTCTTTTCTTTTTCTCTTATTACTATGTAAAATTATTTTGTTTTTCTGGTTATTGTGTCTCCCTTTACAAGAATGTCAGTTTCTGCCTGTAATCCTAGCACTCTGGAAGGCCGAGGCAGGTGGATTGCCTGAACTCACAGGTTGGAGACCAGCCTGAGCCACAGTAAGACCCTGTCTTTAAAAACAGCCAGGTATTGTGGCAGGGACCTGTAGTCCCAGCTACTTGGGAAGCTGAGGCAAGAGAATCGCTTGAGCCCAAGAGTTTGAGGTTGCTGTGAGCTATAACGCCATAGCACCCTATCGGGGGTGACCAAGTGAGACTCTGTCTCAAAAAAAAAAAAAAAAAAAAAAGAATGTCAGTTTCATGAAGACAAGGGTCTTACCTGTCTTGTTTACTGTATTCTTGGCACCTAGAAATAGTGCCTGGCACATAGGTGCTCATAAAAGATTTGCTGAATGAATAAATCTATTTACATATCAATGACTATTTCCTTAGTTTTTTTTTTTTTTTTCTTATAGAGACAGAGTCTCACTTCATGGCCCTTTGGTAGAGTGCTGTGGCATCACACAGCTCACAGCAACCTCCAGCTCCTGGGCTTAAGTGATTCTCTTGCCTCAGCCTCCCGAGTAGCTGGGACTACAGGCGCCCGCCACAACGCCCGGCTATTTTTTTTTTGTTGTTGTTGCAGTTTGACCGGGGCTGGGTTTGAACCTGCCACCCTCGGCATATGGGGCCGGTGCCCTACTCACTGAGCCACAGGCGCCGCCCATTTCCTTAGTTTTAATATAAGCTTTCTATGCATATAATTACTAAGTCAAAGGAGAGGAACATTTTATTTTATTTATTTATTTATATATATATACTTTTGAGACAGAGTCTCAGTATGTCGCCCTCAGTAGAATACTGTAGCATCACAGCTCACAGCAACCTCAAACTCTTGGGCTTAAGCAATTCTCTTGCCTCAGCCTCCAAAGTACTGGGACTACAGGCACTTACCACAATGCCCAGCTATTTTTGGCTGCAGTTGTCATTAGTCATTATTTATCAGGCCCGGGCCGGGCTCTAACCGGCCACGAACCTACCACCCTAAGTATATGTGGCCAGCGCCCTTACTCACTGAGCTAGGGGGTGCCTAGCTGAGCCAGAGGAACATTTTAAAGGCTATTGATACACGTTTTCAAGTTGCCTTCCAGAAAGGTATGCCAATTTACATTTCTAATAGCAATAGACAGGAACGCTCATCTTAGTTACCCTTGGCAACACTAGACATTATAATAACAACAAAAAAACCTTTGCTGCCTTAAGTCAGTGCAAAAGACAGTTCTATGACACATCCTAGTTGTATCTCAGCAGGGTGACACTGATCCACTATAGCCTGGTTATGATCCTTTGGCCATTTACAAATTTATCTAAATGCTTCAGATATGCTCTGCCATCCCGTCCATGTTTCTTTATTTTATCCAAAGGGATACCATCATGACAGTAGCATTTTAAGGGCTGTGGTAAACAAGAATGCTTAGATTTTTATTTACGTAGCCAAGAGCCGCTGGAATGATTTATAGAACAGCACATTTCAGCTAAACAAGGGACAACTTTATTATAACAATTAGTAGAATACAATGGGCTGCCCCATGAGACTGTGAGCTTCCCTTAAAAGAAGTCTTCAAGCAACCAGAAGCTAAATAAACACCCTGTAGTGTCATTATCATATTTTACTGTGTATAATGTGCACTCATGTTTTTGGTCCAAAAAATATTTTGAAATATTTGGAAAAACATGTTTTGCTTTAATTTTTAATCAAATTTTTATTTGTTTATATTTAGGTATTTATATTATAAAGGAATTTTAGCATTTTTTCCTTTTTTTTTTTTTTTTTTTTTAAATATACAGCGTCTCATTTTTTTCACCCTTGGTATAGTGCTGTATCAACACAGCTCACAGCAACCACCAGCTCTTGGGCTCAGGCAATTCTCTTGCCTTCGCCTCCCAAGTAGCTGGGACTATAGGCACCCACCACAATTCCCGGCTATTTTTTGTTAAGTTTGGCCAGGGCCTACTTCGAACCCATCACCCTCTGTATATGGGGCCGGTGCCCTACTCACTGAGCCACAGGTGCCGCCCAGAATTTTAGCATTTTTTTAACATATGATGGGACAAGAAATTTTATGTAACAAAAATTACAAAACACAACAACAGATTTAGATACAAGAAATTTTAAGTACCAGTAAGAGTCCTACCCATGTATATGGCACATTCTTATTTTCCCCTCAAAAATTTGGGCAAAAAGGTGTGCATTATAAGCGACAAAATATAGTATATAACAGTCACTGCACACATGACAGATGTAGTTAAACACCACCTGCCCAAACTGTAACTTCTTTTATTTTTTGAGACAGAGTCTCACTCCGTTGCCTAGGCCAGAGTGCCATGGCTTCAGCCTACCTCATGGCAACCTCAAACTCCTGGACTCAAGAGATGCTCCTGCCTCAGCTTCCTGAGTAGCTTGGGACTACAGATGCCTGCCACGATGCCTGGTTAATTTTCTATTTTTAGTGGAGATGGAGTCTCACTCTTGCTCAGGCTGGTCTTGAACTCCTGAGCTCAAGAGATCTTCCCATCTCAGCCTCCCATAGTGCTAGAATTACAGGCATGAGCTACTGTGCCCAGCTCCCAAGCTATAACTTCATCCTATTCTCTCTCACACCAGGAAGCAGATCAGAACATAACAAAGTGCACATGACTTTACCACAGACATAGCTGCAGATATATGAGGTCAGACCATTAAGTTTGTGAACTCATCCTAGAAAAAGTGCTATATACATTATTGCTGAATATTGCTATGGTCACCAGATGGCTAAGAGGAATATTTCGAAGGTATAGTTATATTCAGTAATGAGGTATGTAGCACTTTTTGTAGATGAGCTTGTGAACTTAACTGACCTCCTATATGTATTTGTGTGGAAGGGGTTTATATCACAACTTCTGACAACTCACCAGCATATCTCAGCATCATAGTTGAGAAGTAATATAGAGATTCTTTATAAAGAGTGCAAAGTAGAGCCAAAAGACTTCTGGGGTTCCCTTAAGGCAGTGGTTCCCAACTCTGGCTGCACATAAGAAATCTCTGGGGAGCTTTTCAAAAAGGCCAGTTCCTACCTCAGACTAATTAAATTAAAAAATCTGTGGGTGGGGTCCCAGGCTCCTTGTTTAAAAGCTCTTTTGGGGATTCCAATGTATGGTGAGGTTTTAGAACTACTGCTTTAGAGCCTATAACTCTCCTAGTACTGAGTACAGTGTTGCACTGTATCTCAGAAGGGTAAGATCTGGTCAAAATTTTAACATAAAGAGTAAGGTAGAAACAAGAATACCTGCTGCCTTGTTCTTTTCCGCCCAAAGGTGCTAAATGAGAATATGTGTAAAATGCTTACAGTAATTTGATAATAATACTTGTATGATATTTTATCCTTCACAATGTGCTTTTGCATGTATTTTTTCAACTTATCAGATACTATATAATATCATATAAAGGTAGTATTATTAAGCCCATTTATAATTTTTTTTCTTTTTTATTAACCGAAGTGCTAGCCAACCATTTATACAACTTTTACTGTTATTTTGACTCAGGATATTAGCTGTGAAAGGAACTTTATAAATCATTTATTCTAATCTAGTCCCTTTGTTGCATAGATAAGGAATTTGAACCCCAGGGAGATTAAGTGACTTGTTCAAGATCACCCAATAAACCAGTGGCAAACTCAAGGCTAGAACCCATGTCTATCTGGCATCTAAGTTATTACTTTTTCTACTATAGCATATGACCTACTCTTCAGCATATCTTTAGTAAATATAGGATATGTAGCTGAGTAGGAAAGCAATTAACTCTGGATAAGTAATCATTTTAGTGTTTGATATAGTTTCCTTTTAGTAACCTAGTGATAATACTAGCCTTCAACCGAGTTCAAGCAATAATAAAGAAGGCATTCATGAAAGCATCAAGGTCTGTAGGTAATGTGTCTACAAGCAGTCAAAGCATCTATGTATTCTGAGGTTGCCAAAAGGGAGAAAGTGGATTTGAGGTCAATTTGCTTCCCTTAAATTCTACTTATATTGTCAGTGATAGCAAATATTATTTACTTGCAATATTTGCTGTACTTCTATGCCCTTAAAGTTTAAAGGAACAGTGCTACAATACATTAAGTTTTCCTGGAGGACAAGTACACTTATTTGCTTCACATTTGGAAATTCCTTTTCAGATGTTTTAGGCTCTCTGCCATTTATTTCTGTCTGTACGTCTCAACTCTGCCTCCTGCTACTTAGCTGACCTTTTACTCTACATTCAGCTCATACTCCCCCTTTCTTTCTTTTTTTCTTTTTTAGAGACAGAGTCTCACTTTGTCACCCTTGGTAGAGTGCTGTGCTGTCACAGCTCACAGAAACGTTCAGCTCTTGGGCTTAGGCGATTCTCTTGCCTCAGCCTCATGAGTAGCTGGGACTACAGGAGCCTGCCACAACGCCTGGCTATTTTTTTTTGTTGTTGTTGTTGTTGTTCTTGCAGTTTGGGCAGGCCGGGTTCAAACCCGCCACCCTTGGTATATGGGGCCGGCGCCCTACACACTGAGCCATAGGTGCTGTCCCATACTCCCCATTTCAACCATAGTAGAGCATCCATAAATGTTTGCTGGGCAAATGAAAAACAGACACATTATGCCTTATTATCTTTTAAATGTCCAAGCCCTCTGTTCCTTTACCATCTTTAAGTCTTTGTAATATGATATTCATTGCGCCAGAAATGTTCTCCCAGTTGGTTCCCAGACTTTATTTCCCTTTCCATCTTACAATGTAGCAACTGTCACCTCTTTTAATGGCATCTTCCTAAACTATACCTCCTTATCTTGGCTTGACAGTCACTTTTAAAACCCCCTCAGTTCTTGCCAGGCACAGTGGCCCATGCCTATAATCCTAGCATTTTGGGAGGCTGAGGTGGGAGGATCATTTGAGGCCAGGAGTTCAAGGTCAGCCTAAGGCAACATAGTGAGACCACATCTTTACAGAAAAAAACAAAAACAAAACAAAAAAACCCCCCACAGAACTAAACAGACAAAAAATTAGCTGGTTATGGCAGCACAGCCTGTAGTCCCAGCTACTTGGGAGGCTGAGGTAGGAGGATCTTTTGAGCTGTGGAGTCTGAGCTATGATTGTGCCACTGGATTTTGGCCTAGGCAACAGAGTGAGACCTTGTCTCAAAACAAAACATCCACTCAGTCCATCTCCTTGAGATGAATATGCTAAGGTTCTATGGTATGCTTCTATTTCTTTGCCTTGTTTTCCCATTAGATCATACATTCTTGGAGGCTAAGGATGAGTTCTTAGTTCAAATATGAGCATAATATATTGAATTGCTGATGACTATGACTGACCAAATGACTTACCAACATGACTGTATATACTTTATAACTTGCTTCACTCTGGTGTCGTGGTTTACAAGGCTTAGCTCCCCATATGGTGAACTATCAGCTAATCAAATAAAGTAACCTTCTAGAAAACCAGTTAAGGTAATTTATGAATCAGTCTCTTTAAGTGGAATGTGGCTACAGGGCACAATTGTAGTAGTAGTGGTGAAAAGTAGTATCTGGGAAGTTAATGTTTCAAGGTAAAGCATTTAGGTTTGATAATTATGTAGGACTATCAATGTGTAAGTAAATAAAGCATGCCTAAGTCAGAATATTCCTAACTTGCTTTAACTTCATGTGTTTGATCTTAATTATCAGCTTTTCTTGCAAATTCCCTTTGCCCCTCAGCCTAGTAGGCACAGAAGATAAAGTATCCATTTAGCTTCTGGTCTACAGTTTTTACTGACATGACCATGGTGTGGTGGAAACAAAGTGGACTTGAAGTCAGAATATTTGGTTTCAAGTTCTGAGTCCTGACTGTCATTTAGTTTTATGATCTTGGGCAAGGTTATTTCCCTCCTGTGGGTCAGAGGTCCATCTAAAAATGCAATAATACCTCATTGTATTTTTTGCAATGATTAAAGGAGATAACATATGAGAATGGTTTGTAAACTGTAAAGTGCTATAAAAATATTAAGGACTGTAATGAACATTTTGGAAGCAGCTACAATGAAATGGTATGGAACACTACCTATTACGACTGGTAAGAACCTAAAACATAAAGAGAACTAACTTGTAAACTCAGATAGCCCTCTATACTAGCCTGAGGGTCTACACAGAGCTGGCCCAACAAGCCACTGCTTAGTGGAGTTTTTGAATGGGACTTAAAGGGTCCTTAGAGTGCAATCCAAAGAGTATGAGGCTAGCACATTCCTAGATTCAGAAAGCTATCCCAGGGGCAGTGAATACTAATGATTAGAATTTCTGACAGAGTTGAAGAGCTAGCTCCTACCCCTTGGATGTTCTTCCTGGACACCTTAAATTTTGTTGGCTTCCATTCCTCATCATCGCCATTATCACCATCACCATCTTCATGCTCATTCACAGAATGCTCTAAGCAATATTTTAGATCCTCAATATTCATGCTTTGCTCCAGGAACTTTTCTTTAACACGAGAAGGTTTTGGCTAAAAAATAAAAATTGTTTGGAGTAGTTATTTAATAAAAATTTAAAAATACAAATGAATACTATGTTCCCAGTAGCTATTGCTAGCCATACTCTCAGATCAGAGATTTCAGACTCCCTCAAATATATCCCACTTGGCTTTACTAATCAGAAGAAAATCTGCTTTAGCTTTTGGCTTCAGAGTCTTTGAAGGGACCGAAACTGGAGGCTGACCAATCTGAGGGAGGAAAGGGGGACTCAAGATATGACGAGAGAAGTATCTTCAGATGGACAGCTGAACATTATTGTTCTTTTCTAATGTTCCTCCTCCTCAGTCGTGTTAGATAATGCCTGTGCATGGCCAAAAGTTAGTCTTCTGAGGAGGGATAATGTCTATTTCTCTTAGGATTGTAGTTTTATTTGGGATTTGAAAAAAAATTGAGATGCTAGAATTTGGGATTTTATCTCTCAATCTCTTATAAAAGGTGACTTTAGTATATTCACCCTAAAACTAGGCTATGTAAAGTTACCACAGGCACTGAGCATTTTACCTTAGGTGGGATATATTCAAAAGAAGAGTCTGGAGATATAAGATTATCCTTAGGAAGATGTTTCTGTCTTCTGGCTACTTGGAGGAGGGTCAGTTTCTATTTGAAAAAAAAAGAGACAAAGTATGTAAGTGCAGGGCATATTCTGGGAGTGTTCATGGCTCAAATGTAGAGATTCTAGACCTTAGCTAGTTCAATTTTAAGCTATAGTAAAGTGAGGCAGGGTTACAGTAGGGTAGGTTGAAGGGCTCCCACTTTCCAACATCAATAATATTAGATTCAGAAAAGGGCAAATTTGAAAACTTGTGTTATAACACTTCAAAAAGAATTTTACCATATCACATGGAAACTCAATGTAGATGTGCAAAATAGAGCCAAGTCATTCTACTGAGAGTTGTTTGCAGGAGGTAGCCTCAGTAGCAAATGGGCCTTCCAGAGCTTATCAAGTGAATGGGAAACCGTATTACCTGTCTAATGATTTCATTCTCTTGGAGAAGCTGCTGATTTTGTTCACACACTTCTCGCATCTTCTCAAGTTCTTCATCCTATTTCCAGAAAGTGCAGTGATACATGGGGTTATTTTGGGCATTACATGTGGGTTACCAAACAACTCACACAGATGAAAACATACTGCTGCCAAGTTGCTGACAGCAGATGGTCTTTACACAGCAGGCATTGGCACCCAGAAAGATGTCTTGATTCCCAGTTCCTAGGTTCCCTGAATGTCACTTCTATTCCAATGTTCCCCAGCAGCTCTGACCACACTTGTAGTAGCTCTGCCCCAAAAGCCTTCTTTATTCTTTTCTATTCTCTAGCTTCATATCCCCTTTCACCTCAGGATGCCTATTAAGAAACCCACAGAAAGTTAGTTCTGTTTCCTTGAAGGCTATAGATGCTTTTGTTCACCCTTCTCATCATAGATTAGGCAGCTTATTTGCCACTCTAATAAACTCGATTAAACTTCTTGGCACTTAAGGCAACCAGATTGATGTATACAATCTTAACTAGTTTGGTTATGTCTTAGATGGGAAGTGCCAAGGAAATCTTGGAGACTAGTGGGTCAGGAAAAAGATTCTAAATTGGACTAAGATAGTGCTCCAACATGCTACTAAAGGGTGTGGTGTTCCCAGCCTGTGGAAGAATTTTAGACCCCAGGCATTTTATAAACATGTCAGGTCTCAGCTCAGAAGAACAAGCTCAGATAGAGTTGAATGCCCCTAGGATGCGAAGTAACTACTGGATGATTTCACTTCCTTAACTCTTCAGAGCTTAAGGTTGAGGCAAAGAATTAGGAGGCCTCAAAGTCTGGTGTGGAGTATTTACTGCTGTTTTGCTACCAAAAATGAGGTTACTTAAGTGTGGCAACACTCTGACCAAATAGGGCCAAAAAGCAATAGAAGCTATCATTATAAACTTTTTTTCAGTACTAAATTACCCTGTGCTACAAGTACAATGATACTCGATTCTCAGTCAGGCCAATGAACCCCATCTCTGGGGACTTCTCATTATCAAACCTGACACTTGAGTGTGTTCAACAGCTGCTGTTCCTTTTCGCTGACTGACTCCTCTAGCTGCTTCTCTGCCATTTGGCTTTGTTGCAGTTGACTGAGAAGGTACAGCACCTAGAGAAAGACACAACCCAACGGGCAGTATCAAAGAACAAGTGGAAAAGGAATTTTGACTTAGTTCAAGCAGTAACCCAGCTGACTCCTTTGTGATTTAGAAGTAAACCGTTCTCTTTTGCTGTAACTTTTCTTTTTCTGCTTTTTTCTTATTTGCAGAATTTAGAAAAGACCACATGGCCTTTTGAAGGAACTTCATACCCAGACTACTTTTTAAAACTAACAACAAAAGACAACGCTAGTTTCTCAGTAAAGCTTCTTGGATTGGTAGAGCTTACCTTCTCTTGGTGCTGTTGCTCCACTCTGACCAGCTCAGCTTGTAACTCTGTCTCTATCTCAGCAAAATGATTTCGTTCCTCAAACAGCATCTTCTGCATGTCAGCACAGCTAGCCTTGCTCTGTTTCAGGCTGCTTTCAAGCTCGCTGACCTGTATTTTGGAGGAGACCAGCTGGAAAGAAAACAAGAAGATCAGTTTATTTGGAGAATGACCCCCCCATTCATTAGGCAGGAAAATATTTGTTTTCTTGAAATGGTCTGAGAAAAGTTCCTCCATGTCCAAATTCATTCTTATTTTTTTATGTGATATGGATTCTATCATTGGATAGTAACAATACTATTATTCAATTTCCAGGTCAAGAGTCCTTATTTCTGCTGATATATCTAGCTATCTATCTACCTACCTATCTATCTATCTTAGAGCTAGAAGCCACTACTAAAGTCATTTTATTTCTTTCTCTATCTCAAAGCAAGAATAAATCTAACACAAATAATACCTGACAACTCCAAATTCTGACATTTAAGAAGTTCTTCCTTAATTTTGAAGGGAAATCCACCAGACACACCCTTATGGCCAATTACGTCCCATCTCAGAATGTCTGTATTCACATGTCAGAACTCCTAGACATATTACCTAAGAATGCAGATCTGGCTCTTCAGGCTATGTTGATAATATACTGGCCTAGTTTTACATTCACTACTAGTCCAGGTGGTAAATATCGTAAATATCAGCATTCACTTAGTGGAACAAATCTGTTAACCCAACACAAAAATGTACAAAGGGTAACATTGCTCGAATTCATGGATTTGGAGTTTGTATGCTTGTCTTGAGTGAAAATGTCTCAACTGCCAGAGGTGATCAACTTTCATTCCTTTTGTGACGATGTAAGATGACACTATTTTAAGGTCAATGAAGATGGCATTTCCTTAAAATGATTTTTTTTTTTTTTTTTTGAGACATGGTCTTGCTCTGTTACCCAGGTTAGAGTACAGTGGCATCATTATAGCTCACTGCAACTTCAAGCTCCTGGGCTCAAGTAATACTCCTGCCCCTCAGCCTTCTAAGTAGCTGGGACTACAGGCGCATGGCACCATACTTGGCTAATTTTTCTAATTTAGTTTTTGTAGAAATAGGATATAGGTCTTTACTCAGGCTGATCTCAAACTTCCAGACTAAAGCAATCCTCCTCTCTTAGCCTCCCAAAGTACTAGGATTACACATATAAGCCATTGAACCTGGCCTTAAAATGATTTTTATGTCAAAAGACACTTAGCTTTTCCCTTTTCTAGATTATATCTCAAAAATTTTGAATATATGTGTTTTAAAAAGTAGTACAATATAATAGTTTGTGGTTAGCCAATGACCCACTATGGTATTCTCATCTTTTCCTAATAATAACAGCTAACATTTATTGAGTGCTTGCTATATGCCAGGTACAGTGGGTATCAATTTGAGAGTCATATTTTTGTAAGTGACTGGCCTGAACTTGCTTACACAAACCTTTACTCACTAAATTCCCTAACATTAGTGTTATTGCCACTTTTCCAAGGTTAATATCTTATTTCAATCTACATAGCCAGATGCCTAATTGCTGATAGGAAGAGTGAGGTTTACCTCTCCAATTAAATATTTCAGGGCACACTTGGCTTCTAGAATGGTAGCAATATTCTCCCACCGTTGTTTTGTTCTGTCTTCACTTTCTGCATCCAGGAGTTTCTGCTGTAGGTCAGCAATCTGAGCACTCCTTCAGGAGAAGAAACAATGAGTCTTATTCTGAGTAGCATCAAAATCAAGAAGGGGAAAGAGTTCTAGGGAGAAACTTCAAATCATTTTATGGATGGAGCTATTAGTTAAATATCATTATAGTCGAATCGTCCAGTTAGGATTTTATATGGTATCTCGAATCCTGTTACAAAGGGGCTCCAAGAATCTATCCAAACAGTTTTATTTTATTAAAAACTGTTGAAATAAATGGGTAATATAATGGGACTTGGAAAGATTTATTATAGTAAAGCTTTTGTTGTAGGGCTGGGGTATCCAATCATTTTTTCTCTGCTGCGTATCAGAAAAATAAGAGTTGTCTTGGGCCGAACATTAAATACACAAATACTAATGAAAACTGATCAGCAAAAAAGGTCTGTGCATACTTTTTGTGATATCTAAAACCACAGATAAGTAAAAAAAAGAAATCTTCACAAAATCAGCATGTGGCCCACAGACCACAGGTTGGATACCCCTATACAATGTAGGGGATTGACTATAATGTAATTTTGTCTTAAGGCCATAGGCTCAGACTATGAAATGGTAGCCCACCTACATAAGGATAAGAGTCAGAGACCTGAAGGAAAAATCTCAAAAGAACAAACAGGTAAATGTTCTTTGCTAGAATCAAATACCAAATTGACCCCTATGGCTGGTGTTGGGAGAGGTTATCTTGAAGTGCATGCCATAGGACCAATAAAATTTCTAAGAAAACTAGACATCTACATGAGGCAAGATGTCTTCATTTACATCAACTAGAACAACACATCACAAAAGATTAAATACAGGGAGAGAGACGAGAATCCAGCTGTCTTCAACTAAGCCAGACATGGTTGACCATGGTTGTAGCTTCCTGATCTAGTATGGCCTTTCTGATCTAGTACAGCCTAGTAGACCAAGGTCTGCATAATATTTCCGTTTTGTCAATAGCTTTCATCTCAAATTTGTTCTGTGTCTAATGAGAGGGAACATATCAGCATGTGCTTAATATGCAGTGCTATGTTAGATACTATACGGAAGACAGGTATAAAATTTAATCTAAGGCTGCAGTTCTCAAATTTTGAGTAGCTCAGGACCGTTTTATATTATTAAAAATTATTGAGCATTTCTTTTTTTTCTTTTTTTGAGATAGAGTTTCACTATGTCACCCTCGGTAGAGTGCTATGGCATCACAGCTCACAGCAACCTCAAACTCTTGGGCTTAAGCGATTCTCTTGCCTCAGCCTCCCAAGTAGCTGGGACTACAGGTGCCCACCACAATGCTCAGCTACTTTTTTGTTGCAGTTGTCGTTGTTTAGCTGGCCCAGGCCAGGTTCAAACGTGCCATCCTCGGTGCATGTGGCTGGCGCTATAACCACTGTAGTATAGGCACCAAGACAAATTACTGAGCATTTCTAAGAAATTCTGTTCACATGTGTTTTACCTATAGATATTTATAGTATTAGAAAATGAAACTGAGGGTGGCACCTGTGGCTCAGTGAGTAGGGTGCTGGCCCCATTTATCGAGGGTGGCAGGTTCAAATCCAGCCCCAGGCCAAACTGCAACTAAAAATAGCTGGGCGTTGTGGTGGGTGCCTGTAGTCCCAGTTACTCGGGAGGCTGAGGCAAGAGAATCACCTAAGCCCAAGAGCTGGAGGTTGCTGTGAGCTGTGATGCCACAGCACTCTTTGTAAAAAATAACGTTTTCTGGCTCAGTGCCTATGGCTCAATGGCTAGGGCACCAGCCACATACACCCAGGCTGGCAGGATCGAACTCAGCCTAGACCTGCCAAACAACAATGACAACTATAACAAAAAAAAAATAGCCGGGTGTTGTAGGAGGCGCCTGTAGTCACAGTTACTTGGGAGGCTGAGGCAAGAAAATTGCTTAAGCCCAAGAGTTTGAGGTTGCTGTGAGCTGTGACACCACAGCACTCTACCCAGGGTGACATAGTGTGACTTTGTCTCCAAAAAAAAAAAATAAATAAAAAATAAATAAATAAAAATAACATTTTCTAAGATAAAAAATAATTTAGT
Organism: Loris lydekkerianus; assembly: GCA_963574355.1. NCBI lineage: Eukaryota > Metazoa > Chordata > Mammalia > Primates > Lorisidae > Loris > Loris lydekkerianus. The sequence continues at coordinate 58,306 of CAUYPK010037468.1, read as the reverse complement.
GACATGGGTAGGATTATTTTACATTTTTAAAAATCTCTGCAATATCTGGCTTAGTTGAGGACAACTGGATTCTCACCTCTGTTGGCATTTAATCTTTTGTGATGTATTGTTCTAATTGATGTAGATGAAGACAATCTGGCCTTGTGTGGATATGCAGATGGATGGAAAAGAGAAGAATAATTTAATAGCAGTTTCAGATAATTGTGCACAGTCTTTGTTGAGACTACACCAAAACTCAACAAGTGGTAGTTCCTTAAAATTTAGCTGCAATGTGGAATCTGAAACCATTATTAATAAACTTTTTTTTACTCTCTTACATTAAAATTCATTGGTCTATCTTGCAATCTGAATGGATCTTTTATCTATACATGATTCTGTAACGTTTTTAGGAAAATATTAGTCTACTGAGTCATTCAGCTCCTCTAAATGTTAACACATTTTGTTACATAATAAATATAAAAAAAGAAATCACACTTGTTGACATCACTACTGAACTTACCACAAAAATTATGAGAAACTTTAAAGCTCATGGTGGCAAATACCAAGTTTTCCAAAATTTAAAATTTTGCTTGAAAGCTCAAAAAGCTCAAATTTTATCTTTGGTAACAAATAATATCAGTTGTTTTCCTTAAAGCAACAAGCTCATTATGTTCATTTTTTTTTCTTAGCATTAGTCTAGTTCAAAATTAACTCCATTCATTCTTGAGAAAATGTCTTCCAAAGCAAACAAGTCTGCATAACCATGGTTTGTCAGTTGTTCATTCAAGTAAAAATGTTCATGGAAAAAGAGGCCTGTTGAGTTCACATCTCAATCACATAGTGCTTTTCTTTCTTTCTTTTTTTTTTTTTTTTTTTTTTGTTTGTTTTGAGACAGAGTTTCACTTTGTGACCCTCAGTAGAGTGCCACGGCATCTTAGCTCACAGCAACCTCAAATTCTTGGGTTTAAGCCATCGTCTTGACTCAGCCTCCCAAGTAGCTGGGACTATAGGCGCCCTCCACAACACTCGGCTATTTTTAGAGATGGGGTCTTACTCTTGCTCAGGCTGGTCTTGAACTCCTGAGCTCAAGCAATCCATCCGTCTCAGCCTCTCAGAGTGCTAGGATTACAGGCATGAGCCACTGTGCTTGGCCTAACACAGTGCTTTGCCTGAGATGACTATCATATTCCTCAGAAGTGTTTGATGTGTTCTTCCCATTTCATCACATAGGATATTAAAAAGATGTGCACTTCAGGGTCAAGATTTATAAAATTCACAATTTTTACTGCTTTATCAAAGCCATTCTTAATTACCATATATACTCGAGTATAAGCCGAGTTTTTCCGGCACAAAATTTGTGCCAAAAAACCCGAACTCGGCACAAATTTTGTGCTGGAAAAAACTCGGCTTATACTTGAGTATATACGGTAAGACTATTTTGTTTTTAAACTGAGAGTGTGTAGTAGTAAAGCATAAAATGACTACTAGCTCAAGTTGATGCCACTGCTTTTATTCAATCTAGGGTGTCAGCACTTTATTGCTTTTGTACTATTAGTGCAAATGTCAACATAGTAAAACAGGCAAATAATATCTTAATACTATCATGAAACTAGTTTCAACCACTTGGATTCCCTGGAAGGGTTTTGAAGATTCCCAGGGATCTGAGGACTACACTTTGAGAACCTTGGTCTAATGTGCAGCACAAAGTAGGAACTCAAATGTTTAGTGATTTAAAGATGTATCCAAAGATAAACAGCAGTTATGTATTGCTAAAACCAAGTTTTCTGGAAAATAAAATTCTATTACCACAAGACACTATAAAGTCTCTGTCAAAGTTCTATTCCTTCTAGATTTCATAAGCTGCTTAAAAGACAATAATAGTGATTAGAGAGGCTGTATAGCATAATTTCTGGTTTTAGAGCCAGAAAGAGGGAGAGAAAGACATTCTTTGAGCATTTTTGATATGCCAAGTACTGTGGTATGCACTTAACTTACTAATCGTGTTTACTGTTCATGATAACTTTACTTGTATGTTATATGATATCTCTTTTGTTAATGATTCCTGAAGTTCTGTGTTGTTGCTCTTCTATTATCATTTCTCGGGTTCCTTTAAAATTCTGTTCTTAATTGTACATTTCAGAGATACTACTACATCAAAAATTGTATTTTGTTTTTTTGAGACAGAGCCTCAAGCTGTTGCCCTGGATAGAGTGCTGTAGCATCACAGCTCACAGCAACCTCCTGGGCTCAAGCAATTCTCCTGCCTCCACCTCCCAAGCAGCTGGGACTACAGGCGCCCGCCACAACACCCAGCTATTTTTTGTTTGCAGCCGTCATTGTTGTTTGGCAGGCCCGGGCTGTATTAGAACCTGCTAGCTCAGGTGTATGTGGCCGGTGCCTTAGCTGCATAAGCCATAGGCGCCAAGCCCAAAAATTGTATTGTAATTAAAAACAGCATGGACTTTGAAATTAGAGTGGGTTTTGAATCCCAGCTCTGTTATTAGTCAGTTAATAAATACCTTTTGCAAATTTCTTAAGATCACTGAATTTCATTTTAGATCTCTAAAGTGAGAATAATAATACTTACTTCACTGGATGTCAAAGACACTGACTGAGAAAATGTATCATGTCTAGTACAATGTTTGGTTCAAAAAATTGTTATTTTTTCTTGTTTTTCTATCATCACAAAGTTTTTAAAAAACAAGCTTTTAAATCACTGGATTGATAGGTTTTCTTTTTTTTTTTTTTTTTTTCAAGAAACAGGGTCTTTCTCTTTTGTACATACTTGAGTGCAGGGGCATGACCATAGCTCACTGCAGCCTCTAATTCCTAGGTTCAAGCAATCCTCCCATCTTGGCCTCCTGAGTAGCTGGGACTACAGCATGTTACCATGCCCAGGTAATGTTTTTAAAAAGTTATTATTTTTTTTTTTTTTGTAGAGACCAAGTCTCACTATTTTGCCTAGGCTGGTCTTGAACTCCTGGCCTCAAATGATCCTCCCATCTTGGCCTCCCAAAAGGTTGGGATTATAGGCATAAGCCACCACTCATGGACAATGGGCTCTATTTTTGATCCCAGGAAAGTTTTTATAATGACTTAGAGATAATCACCTTACCTGAGTTCCATTTCAGTCTCCAGGCTTTCAATCTGCTTTGTAATAGAATCTTCTGAATTTGAAACTTGACCACGCACTTCGGCAAGAGAGAATGTGCGCCTCTGTAAAGAACAGTGGAAATAAGGGTGAAGTACTAAAAGAACAACAATCCTCCAAAGCAGTGAGGATTTCCTAGGAATGTAGAATCTCATTAGCGGTAACCTTTTCTTCATAAAGGCACTTACCCGTAGTTTAAGAGGTGGATTCTCCCCAGATTCTTTTTTTTCTTTGAGTTGAGCCACATCCTGAGCCAGGATTTTTCTATCTTCAAGAAGGTCATTCAGGTGGCGTTTGGCTTCTTCAATACTGACCATAACCTCAATTTCATTTCCAAGCCAATTCTAGAAGAAAAGTCAGTGATGTCTGGGTAAGGGATGAGACACTACTGGCCCATGGGCTAGATTCAGCTACAGACTTAATTTTATTTAGATTAGAGCCCAAATAACTAGCAGGGCGATTTCCATTTACACTCCCACTCTCCAAAAATGCCAAGACCTCTCTTAGAGCTTTAACTACAATATCCCAAAAGTCATAAGAAAGAGGTTTTCCCCAATTATCCCAGCATTACTATGTGTTCTGTTCTTTATATTCTCCTTTTTTTTGTTTTGTTCTGAGACAGAGTCTTACTTTGTCACCCCCGATAGAGTGTGTGGCATCATAGCTCACAGCAACCTCAAACTCTTGGAATCAAGTGATTCTCTTGCCTCAGCCTCCCAAGTAGCTAGGACTACAGGCCCCTACCACAATGCCTGGCTATTTTTAGAGATGGGGTCTCACTCTGGCTTCAGGCTGGTCTCGAACCTATGAGCTCAGGCAATCCACCCACCTTGGCCTCCCAGGTCCCAGACCAGCCTGAGCCAGAGCAAGACCCTGTCTCTAAAAATAGCCAAGCATTGTGGCGGGAGTCTGTAATCTCAACTACTTGAGAAGCTGAAACAAGAGAATCACTTGAGCTCAAGAGTTTGAGGTTGCTGTAAGCTGTGACACCACGGCACTCTACTGAGGGTGACAAAGTGAGACTGTGTCTCAAAAACAAAAACAAAAAAAACTTTGCCCTAATTAGTCATGATACAGAACTAAAGAGGATTTTTATTATCAATTCTATTTTTTTTTTTTTTTGAGATAGAGTCTCACTTATTAACCCTCAGTAGAGTGCCATGGTGTCACAGCTCACAGCAACCTCCAACTCCTTGGGCTTAGGCGATTCTCCTGCCTCAGCCTCCGGAGCAACTGGGACTACAGGCGCCCGCCACCCTTGGTATATGGGGCCGGCACCTTACCCACTGAACCACAGGTGCCGCCCTATCAATTCTACTTTTAAAATTTTCTTTTTATTTATTATATTTATTGATTTTTTTAGAGATAGGGTTTCACTCTGTCACCCAGTTGTGTAATCATGGCTTACTGCAACCTCAAGCTCCTGGGCTCAAGTGATCCTCTGGGCTCTAGCCTCCTGAGTAGCTGGGACTACAGACATGTGCCATTGTGGTTATTTTTTGTAGAAATGAAACTCCCTGTGTTGTCCGTGCTGGTCTCACATTTCGGGCCTCAAGCATTCCTCCCATCTCAGCCACACAAAGGACTGGGATTACTGGCATGGCCACCATGCTTGGCCTATTTAATAAACAGAAAACCATTCTTAATTTTTAAAGTAGATGAGTGAGATCTTTACGAAAAGTACATTTTATTTTCTAAGTTAGGTTTTAAAAACAGTAACCATCCCTGAGAATATTTCCACTTTTGATCAAATTATACCATGCTAATAGTAATCAAAAGAAATATAGAGTAGATATATTAATATCAGATAAAGTAGAATTCCTATTAGAAATACTACTGAGGAGGCTGGGCACGGTGGCTCACACATATAATCCTAGTACTTGGGAGGCCGAGGCGGATTGACTGTCTGAACTCGTGGATTTGAGACCAGCCTGAACCAGAGCAAGACCTAGTTTCTAAAAATAGCTGGGTGTTGTGGTGGGTGCCTATAGTCCCAGCTACTCAGGAAGCTGAGGCAAGAGAATCACTTGAGCCTAAGAGTTGGAGGTTGTTGTGAACTATGACTCCATGGTCCTCTACCAAGGGCGAGAAAGTGAGACTCCATCTCAAAAAAACAAACAAACAAACAAAACAAACAAACAAAAAAAAACTACTGATCTGAGGAGAAAAAGGATTAATCATAAAAATAGTTAATCGTTCAAGAGAAGATAATCCTTAATGTTTATATCTTTAATAACAAAGTACCAGAATACATGCAACAAAAACATATAAGTCAACAAAGAACATAATATGGAATTGCAAAAATGCTCAATTGATCCAAAAAAAAAAAAAAGAGCCAGGAAACAAAAAAGGAGGGAATAAAGAACAGTTTAGACAAATAGAAAACAATAACAAGATGAGAGACTCAAACCTACCCACATTGATCATTACAGATTAAATGTAAATAGTAATAAAAATACAGAGATTTTTAGACAGGATTAAAAATGCTTGACCCAACTATATACTGCCTATAAGTAACACACTTTAAAAATGAAGGGAGCCAGGAAATGGTGGCTTGTGCCTATAATCCCAGCATTTTGGGAGGCCAAAGCAAGAGGATTGCTTGAGGGCAGTAGTTCAAGACCAGCTGGGGAACAGTGTGAAGTACGAAGTACAACAAAGTACAAATAAGTTAAAATGAAAAGGGTCAAAGAATACCACATTAATACTAATTAAAGAAAAATGGAAGGACTACAACAATATCAGACAAAGTAGATAATTATAACAAAGAATATTATTAGAGATAAAGAAGGTCATTTAATAATAATAAACAGGTCAATTAATTCTAAATGTTTATGACTCTAACACAGAGCTTCAAAATACATGAGACAAAAACAGAACTCCAAGGAAAAATAGACAAATCCATAATTATAATTGGAGATTTCAATACTTGTTTTTTCAATAATTGATAGGATAACCAGGCAAATAAATCAGCAAAAATATAGTAGAACTGAATAGCACAATCAATCAGATAGACATTCATAGAACACTCCCATCCAACAACAGCAGAATACATATTCTTCTTAAGTATACATAGAATATTTACCAAAATTGACCATATTCTGGGCCATAAAATAAGCCTCAATATATTCTAAAGGATACAAATCACATAATGTATATTCTCTGACCATGACAGAATTGGAAACCAATAACCAAAAATAAAATCCTTAAATATTTGGAACCCAAATAACACACTTCTAAATAGCTCATGGGTCAAAGAGAAAATCAATACAAAAATTAGAATGCAGGCAGCGCCTGTGGCTCAAAGGAGCAGGGCACTGGCCCCACATGCCGGAGGTGGCGGGTCCAAACCCAGTCCCGGCCAGAAACTGCAAAACAAACAAACAAACAAAATTAGAATGTATTTTTTTTGAAAATTTTTTTAATTGTTGAGGATTCATTGAGGGTACAAGAAACCAGGTTACACTGATTGCATTTGTTAGGTAAAGTCCCTCTTACAATTGTGTCTTGCCCCCCAAATAGAATGCATTTTTAAGAATGCATTTTGAATTGAATGAAAATGAAAACATAACATAGTCAAAATTTGTGGGATATTGTTAAAGGAGTACTTAGGGGATATTTATAGAACTGAATGTCTGTATTAGAAAATAAAGAACTCAAATCAATGACCTCAGCTTCTTCCTTAAGAAACTAGAAGAATAAGAGCGAAATAAAAGGCTGGGTGCGGTGGCTCATACCTGTAATCCAAGCACTCTGGGAGGCTGAGGTGGGTGGATTGCCTGAGCTCATGAGTTCAAGACCAGCCTGAGCAAGAGCGAGACCCCATCTCTAAAAAACAGCCGGGCATTGTGGCGAGCACCTGTAGTCCCAGCTACTTGGGAGGCTGAGGTAAGAGGATCACTTGAGCCCAAGAGTTTGAGGGTGCTGTGAGTTATGATGTCATGGCATTCTGCCAGGGGCAAGAAAGTGAGACTCTGTCTCAAAATAAACAAAGAGCAAAATAAATACAAAGTAAGCAAAAGTAAAGAAATAATAAAAATCAGAGTGGAAATTACTGAACCAGAGTTTTGTGGGGAAGTTTTTTATTGTGATGAAATATACATAAAATTTACCATTTTAAACATTTGTAAGAATGAGTTGGTTCTTTGATAAATGTCTAGCTGGACTGATTAGGAAAAAGAAGAAAACAAAATATCAACAATAATAAGGGATAGAAAACATCACTATAGATTTTACAGATATCAGAAGGATAAGGGATTACAATGAACAACTTTATGCCAATACATACAACAACTTAGATGAAATGGACAAGTTCCCTGAAACACACAAACTTCAAAGTTTACTCAATATATTGCATGGGTATCCTGGGTTATACTGCACACTTTCTAGGACAATGACACACCTATAACTCTTGACTTTATCCACATAAAAGCAAACTATGTAAACAAATTGTATGTACCCTTATAATAATCTGGGGGAAAAAAGGTCACTCAAGAATAAACATATAACCTTGAACAGCCTGATATCTATATATTTTTTTTCAGACAGAGTCTCACTGTGTTGCCTTCAGTAGATTGCCGTGGCTTCACAGTTCACAGTAACCTCAAACTCTTGGGCTTAAGTGATTCTCTTGCCTCAGCCTCCAAAGTAGCTGGGAATACATGTGCCCACCACAACACCCAGCTATGGTTTTGAACCTGCCAGCCTCAGTGCATGTGGCCAGTGCCATAACCACTGTGCTATAGGGGCCAAGCCCTGATATCTATTTTTTTAAATTAAATTTTAGTTAACACCTCTCTCCCTCAAAAGCAAACTAATCAAGCAAACAAAAATCTCTCTAGGTCCAAATGGCTTTTACTGGTGAATTCCATCAAACTTTTAAAAGAAATAAACACAAAGTCTTCTAGACAACTGAAAAGGAAAGACTATTTCCCAACTCATGCTGAGGCAGCGTTTACTTTGATACTCAAACAACACAAAGCTACTACAAAAAACTACAGACTAATATCCCTCATAAACACAGATGCAAAAATTTTAAACAAAACTTTTCATTTTATGTATTATTGAATTTTACAATACATAAAAAGGATGATACATCACGATCAAATGGGATTTATTTAAGAAATGCAGACAAGGGCAATGGCTTATGCCTGTAATCCTAGCACTCTGGAAGGTCGAGGCCAAGGCAGGTGGATTGCTTGAACTCAGGAGTTCGAGACTAGCCTGGGCAAGAGTGAGATCCTGTCTCTACTAAAAATAAAAAAAATAAAAAAAGAAATACAAGACTGGTCAAGATTTGAACACTGATGGAAGTAATTTATCAAATCTAGAAACTAGTGACAACAAGCAAAAATTTAACTGCAGTAGAACCTCTGTAAGTTGACCATCCAAGGGACTGTAACAAGGTGGTCAACATACAGAGATGGTCAACATAAGGATCAAGGACTGCTGTACTGATACATATATGTGCATGTCTAATCTATGAAAATTAGGTCAACTTAAGGAGGTGGTCAACTATGGAGCTTCTCACTGCATAGTTAACATCACACGTAACAATAAAAGGCTGAATACTTTTTCCCTAAGATTAGAAAGAATGTTTACTCTTGCTATTCATATTCAACATCATCCTGAAGGTCCTAGCCAATACAATAAGGCAAGTAAAAGACATAAAACACATACATATTATAAAGGAAGAAATAAAATTGTATTTATAGAGGCCATTATTGTCTACGTAGAAAATCCCAAAGAACTTAAAAACAAGCCAGTAGTCCAAAAGGCATATCATAAAAGTTAATATACAAAAACAAATTATATTTTTATATATCAGCAATGACCAACTAGAACCAGGGGTCCTCAAACTGTGGCCCGCGGGCCACATGAGGAGGTGTGATTGTATTTGTTCCCATTTTGGTTTTTTACTTCAAAATAAGGTATGTGCAGTGTGCATAGGAATTTGTTCATAGTTTTTTTTTTAAACGGTAGTCCGGCCCTCCAACAGTCTGAGGGACAGTGAACTGGACCCCTGTTTAAGTTTGAGGACTTCTGAACAACGTGGCAGTTTGTTATAAAGTTAAGCATATATTAATACTTACCATATGATCCAGCAATACTACTCCTAGATATTTACCCACATGAAATAATTACCATTTACACAGAAACCTATATGTGGATTTTTTTTTCTTTTTATTTTTTTTTATTATTAAATTATAGCTATGTACATGAGTACAGTCAAGGGGTACAATGTGCTGGTTTCATACACAATCTGAAATATTTTCATCAAACTGTTTAACATAGCCTTCATGGCATTTTCTTAGTTATTGTATGAAGAAGACATTTGTATTCTGCATTTAGTAAGTTTTGCCTGTACCTATTCTAAGATGCACCATAGGTGTGGCCCCACCAATTACCCTCCCTCCACCACAACCTCCCCCTACCCTCCCCACCCTTGGCCCTTACCCCATATTCTTATGGTATAGTTGGGTTATAGCCTTCATATCAAAGCTATAAATTAGCTTCATAGTAGGGCTGAGTACATTGGATACTTTTTCTTCCATTTCTGAGATACTTTTTTGGTTTTCTGGGTATATACCTAGTAAAGGAATTATAGGATCGAATGGCAGGTCTAGTTTTAGATCTCTGAGTATTCTCCAAACATCCTTCCAAAAGGAACGTATTAGTGTGCATTCCCACCAGCAGTGTAGAAGTGTGCCCTTTTCTCCACATCCACGCCAACATCTCTGGTTTTGGGACTTTGTTATGTTGGCTAATCTTACTGGAGTTAGGTGATATCTCAAAGTAGTTTTGATTTCCATTTCTCTGATGATTAAGGATGATGAGCTTTTTTTCATGTGTTTGAAGGCCATGTGTCTGTCTTCTTTAGAGAAGTTTCTCTTCAAGTCCTTTGCCCACCCTGAGATGGGATCACTTGTTCTTTTCTTTGCGTTCTCTGTGGATTCTGGTTATTAAACCTTTGTTGGAGGTATAACTTGCAAATATTTTCTCCCATTCTGAGGGCTGTCTGCTTGCTATACTTATTATGTTCTTGGCTGTGCAGAAGCTTTTCAGTTTGATCAGGTCCCAGTAGTGTATTTTTGATACTGCTTCAATTGCCTGAGGAGTCCTCCTCATAAAATATTCACCCAGGATGATTCCTTCAAGAGTTGTCCCTGCACTTTCTTCTAGTATTTTTAAGTTTCATGTCTTAAGTTTAAATCTTTTATCCAGTAAGAGTCTATCTTAGTTAATGGTGAAAGGTGTGGGTCCAGTTTCAGTCTTCTACAGGTCGCTAGCCAGTTCACCCAGCAGCATTTGCTAAATAGGAAGTCTTTTCCTCACTGAATGTTTTTAATTGGCTTGTGAAAGATCAAATAACAGTAAGTAGCTGGATTCATCTCTTGGTTCTCGATTCTGTTTCAGACATCTACCTCTCTGTTTTTGTGCCAGTACCATGCTGTTTTGATCACTATTGATTTACAGTAGTCTCAGGTCTAGTAGCATGATTCCTCCTGCTTTGTTTTTATTTCTGAGTAATGTCTTGGCTATTCAAGGTTTTTTCTGATTCCATGTAAAATGAAGTATTATTTTTTCGAGGTCTTTAAAATGTGACAATGGAGCTTTAATAGGTATTGCATTAAAATTATATATTGCTTTGGATAGTATAGATATTTTAACAATGTTGATTGTTCCCAGCCATGAGCATGGTATCTTTTTCCATTTGTTAACACCTTCAGCTATTTCTTTTCTTAGAGTTTCATAGTTCTCTTTATAGAGATTTTTCACATCCTTTGTTAGGTATACTCCCAAATATTTCATCTTCTTTGGCACTACTGTAAATGGAAAAGAGTCCTTGATTGTTTTTTCAGCTTGGCTACTGCTGGTATATATAAAGGCTACAGATTTATGGGTGTTGATTTTGTAGCCTGAGACATTGCTGTATTACTTGATCACTTCTAAAAGTTTTGTACTAGAATCCCTGGTGTCTTCCAGATATACAATCATATCATCTGCAAAGAGTGAAAGTTTGATCTCTTTTGACCCTATGTGGATACCCTTGATCGCCTTTTCTTCCCTAATTGCAATGGCTAAAACTTCCATCACAATGTTAAAGAGCAATGGAGACAATGGGCAACCTTGCCTGGTTCCTGATCTAAGTGGAAATGATTACAATTTAACTCTGTTCAATATGATATTGGCTGTGGGTTTGCTGTAGATGGCCTCTATTAGTTTAAGTAATGTCCCTTTTATACCAATTTTCTTAAGGGTGCTGGATATTATCAAAAGCTTTTTCTGCATTAATTGAGAGAATCATACGGTCTTTATTTTTTAGTTTGTTTACGTGCTGGATTACATTTATAGATTTACGTATATTGAACCAGCCTTGAGACCCTGGGATAAATCCCACTTGGTCGTGGTGTATAATTTTTTTGATCTGTTCCTGGATTCTGTTTGTTAGGATATTATTATTTTTGCATCAATATTCATTAGTGATTTTGGATTATAATTTTCTTTTCTTGTTGGGTCTTTCCCTTGTTTAGGGATCAAGGTGATGCTTGCTTCATAGAATGTGTTGGGTATTATTCCTTCTTTTTCTATATTTTGGAAGAGGTTTAGTAATATAGGCACTAGTTCTTCTTTAAAGGTTTGGTAGAATTCTGACATGAAGCCATCTGGTCCTGGGCTTTTCTTCTAGGGAGATTTTGTATAGTTGATGCTATTTCAGAACTTGATAATAGGCCTGTTCAACATTTCCACTTCGTTCTGGCTAAGTCTTGGTAGGTGGCGTGCTTCCACAGATTGGTCAATTTCCTTCAGATTTTCATATTTCTGAGAGTAAAGTTTCTTGTAATATTCATTAAGGATGTTTTTAATTTCTGAGGGGTCTGTTGTGATTTCATCTTTACCATTTCTGATTGATGAAAATAGAGATTTTACTCTTTTTTTTGTTTTTTTTCCTGGTTAGGTTAGCCAAAGGTTTATCTATTTTATTGACCTTTTCAAAAAACCAACTTTTATTTATTGATCTGTTGTATAATCCTTTTGTTTCCAATTTCATTTAATTCTGCTCTGATTTCGGTTATTTCTTTTCTTCTGCTGGGTTTGGGGTTGGAATGCTCTACCTTCTCTAGTTGTTTGAGATGTCCCATTAAGTTGTTAACTTCCTGTCTTTCCGTTTTCTTGAGGAAGGCTTGCAGTGCTATAAATGTCCCTCTTAGGACCGCCTTTGCAGTATCCCAGAGGTTCTGGTAATTCTTGTCTTGATTGTTGTTTTATTCCAAAAATTTGGTGATTTCCTTCTTAATCTCGTCTATGACCCATCTATCCTTCAGCATAAGGTTATTTAGCTTCTGGGGTGGCGCCTGTGGCTCAAAGGGGTAGGGTGCCAGCCCCATATGCCAGAGATGGTGGGTTCAAACCCAGCACTGGCCAGAAACTGCAAAAAATAAACAAACAAACAAACAAAAAAAAAACCCAAAAAAACAAATCACTGCTCTTTGTAGTGGGATAGACCTCCCTGAAAGGCCACTGCTTGGCTGTGGTCCTGAGAAAGTGTTCAGAATAAAACCAACTTAAAAAAAAAAAAAAATGTTAGGCTCAAATGTGATTTAGCTTCCATGTTTTTGTATGAGTATGCAGATTTCTGTTGTTATTGAGTTCAACTTTTATTCCATGATGTTTTGAGAAGATGCAAGGAATAATTTTTATTTTTTAAAATTTGCTGAGGTTAGACTTGTGACCTAGGATGTGATTGATTTTGGAGTATGTTCTGTGGGCTGATGAGAAGAATGTGTATTCAGTTTTGTTGGGATGAAATGTTCTGTAGATGTCTGTTAAATCCAGATGTTGAATGGTTAAGTTTAAATCTAAAATTTTGTTGCTTAGCTTCTTTTTGGAAGATCTATCCGACACTGCTAAAGGGGTGTTAAAATCTCCGACTACTATGGAACTGGAGGAAATCAAGTTGCTCATGCCTGTTAGAGTTTCTCTTATAAATTGAGATGCATTCTGGTTGGGTGCATAAATATTAATAATTGAAATCTCATCATATTGAGTATTACCTCTAACTAATATGAAGTGTCCATCCTTATCCTTCCTTATTTTGGTTGGTTTAAAGCCTATTATTGTATCTCTGAATAGGATTGCAAGACCTGCTTTTCTCTGCTTTCCATTTGCCTGAAATATAGATGACCATCCCTTTACTAAACTTGAGTCTATATTTATCTATTAAGGTAAGATGAGATTATTGTATCTAGCAAATATCTGGCTTGAGTTTTTGTATCCAGTCAGCCAACCTGTGCCTCTTTACAGGACAATTTAAACCATTCACATTAATTGAGAATATTGATAAGCCTTTCAAAAGTCCGGTGGACATTTTTAATCCTTTTGCGACTATGGAAGTTGGAATTTGATCAAATGTTTCTGGGTGAGTTTACTTTTGTGGTGGAGGATTACACTGGTCTTTATGGAGGATAAGTCTGAGAATATCCTGGAGTGCTGGTTTGGTCATGGCAAATTTCTTCAACATGTGAATGTCATTAAAGTATTTAATTTCTCCATCATAAATGAAACTCAGTTTAGCTCGATACAGGATCCTGGGTTGAAAGTTATTTTGTTTTAGGAGATTAAAAGTTGATGACCATCTTCTTCTAGCTTGAAAGGTTTTGGCAGAGAAATATGCAGTTATTCTAATATTCTTCCCCTTGTAGGTTATGGTTTTCTTACGTCTGGCTACTTTCAGAATTTTCTCCTTCATATTAACTTTAGTAAAATTGATTATTATGTGTCTGGGGGATGTCTTATTTGGGTTGAGTCATGCTGGAGTTCTGAAACTGTCTGCTATCTGAATTTCAGAATCTCTTAGAATGTCTGAAAAGTTCTCTTTCATAATCTCATGAAGAAGAGACTCTGTGCCTTATGAAGCCACTCTGTCGCTTTTGGGGATCCCTATAAGGCGAATATTGGTTTTCTTTGAATTATCCCAGAGCTCTGAGAAAGTGATCAGTTTTTGCTCTCCATTTCTCTTCCTCTTGGAAAGTTTGGGAGCGTTCGAAAGCTTTGTCTTCAATGTCAGAAATCCTTTCTTCTGCTTGCTCCATTCTGTTATGTTACTGAGGAATTCTACTGTATTTCTCAGATCTTTGAGGGCTGCAACTTCTTGTCTCAATTTGTCAAAATCTTTGGTCATTTTGTCTTTGAATTTGTTGAATTCTTGAGATATCTTTTGGATTGCTGCTTGAAATTCTAATTCCATCTTATTTGCTATCGAGATTCTGAATTTGATTTCTGACATCTCAGCCATTTGTTTATGCACGGGATGTTGTGCTGTGTCTGCTTTGTTGTTCCTTGGGGGAATTGATCTACTCTGATTATTCATATTGCCAGAGTTTTTCCATTGATTCTGCCCCATTATTATTTTTTACTGTTGCCTCTGTCTGTCCTCAGAATTGGGGAAGTGTTTCTCCATGATTAGACCCCAGTGGGATCACTCTATTGTTGCTAGATCTTTGTAGGGAGTGACCCTGTGCAGCTCCTCTGGAACTGCCCCAGCCAGGGAGTTCTGGCTGTGGGAGCAGCTCTGGAATGTTGCATACTCGGATCCAGCAACAGGGCAGGGGATGGTGCACACGGTTCTGGGAGTACCTGGCGCCTGATGACTTTGGCACAGAGAGCCCGGGGCTCCAGCAGTCTCTGGCCAGGAGGAGGGTACGCGCAGAGGCAGGGAGGGCTCTGGAGGGAGGGCACGGGTTGTACAGCTTTCAGAGTCCCTGGCCAGACAGGCAGGGCCAGTGTGGAGGCAGGGAGGACGCGGGTTGCACAGCTTCGGGAGTTACTGGCCAGGGTGGGCGGAGGCCTGGCGGGCGCGGGGCACAGGTTCACATGGTTGCTTGTGGAGTCCCTGGAGGGAGGCCTGGTGGGTGCAAGGTGCAGGGCCATGAGGTTACCGGCAGAGTCCCTGGCCAGGGCAGGCGTGTGGAGGCCCAGTGGGTATGGGGCCATGTGGTTGCTGGCAGAGTCCCTGGTAGGTGGGTAGGGGAGGCTTGGCATGGCCCCCGGAGTCTCTTGCAGGGGGGCGCTCAGTCCAGCAGACAGTGAGTGGGGGCATTGCTCAAGGACCTCCTCCCTCAGTTTCAGCAGGAGTTAGGCTTCTGGTTCTTTAGTTAAGGGGATGAAGGGTGTACTGGGAGTTCAGAATGGCAGGGAAGACTTTAGTTCAATTTTTCTGCCTAGCAAGAGTGTTCAGAGTCACAGCAGGGTCCCTCTGAGGAAGTAGTCCCCACTTCCCACAGCACTCAAGAGGTCCACAGTTCACCGCTTGTCTGTAGAAAACCCGCAGGAGCAAATGAAGAGAAAAAAAGAAAGAAGACAGAAAAACAAAAAAACCTCACAGCTTTCTTGGAGGAGGAGACGGACACTTTTTCTTTCAGATGAATTTTGTACCTGAAGGTTGGTTTCATGGAGTCGCAGTTGTCTCAGCAGAGGTGACCTGCAGTTATCATTTTTCTCTCAGCCAATCTTAGCTTAATTGGGCTGTTTCTGGATGTTATCTTTCCTTTAGGATAGGAGCCTCTTTCGGAAGCTGTTTCCAGTCAGCCATCTTGCCCCTTCCTCCCATATGTGAAAATTTTAATAGCAGCTTTGTTTGTAAATGCCAAAAACTGGAACAAAAAATCCAACATAGGCCAGGTGTGCTGGCTCACACCTGTAATCCTAGCACTCAGAGGTCAAGATGGGTGGAATGACTGAGGAGTTTAAGACCAGCCTGACCAAGAGTGAGACTTCCATCTCTAAAAATAGCTGGCATTGTGGCAGGTGCCTGTAGTCCTAGCTATTTGGGAGGCTGAGGCAAGAGGATCAATTGAGCCCAAGAGTTTGAGGTTGCTGTGAGCTACGATGCCATGACACTCTACCTAGGATGATAAAGTGAGATTCTGCTTAAAAAAAAAAACAAAAAAAAAAAACTACAATATATCCTTCAATAGGTGAATGAATAAGCAAACTATGGTATATCCATACAATGAAATACTACTCAATAGAAAAAGAAAGATGGCACAAACTACTGACACACACACACAACATGAATGAATCTCAAATGCATATGCCAAATCAAAGAGGCCATACTGTATGTTTCTATTTATGGGACACTGATAGAATGGGAAAAACAATAATGGTAGAATACAGCTTAGTGTTTGCCAAGGGACAGGGGTGTGGGAGGAGTATGATTATAAAGGGGCATAGAAGAGTTTTGGGGGGATAAATTAACTATTTTCTATCTTGATTATTATGATGGTTATATAGGTGTACATGTTAAAATTCACAGAATTGTACAAAAAGATAAAATTTTACTGTATGTTAGTTATGTCTTAATAAAATAAATTGGGGGAAAAAAATCAACATCATTTTGCCACATCAACAGACTAAAAACAAATAAGCCAACCAACTATAAAATCATTTTTTTTTGAGACAGAGTCTCACTTTGTTGCCCTCAGTAGAATTCCATGGCATCACAGCTCACAGCAATCTCAAACTCTTGGGTTCAAGTGATCCTCTTGCCTCAGCCTCCCTAGTGGCTGGGACTAAAGGAGCCCATAATGCCCAGCTATTTTTTACAGATAGGGTCTTTCTCTTGCTCAGGCTGGTCTTGAACTCCTGAGCTCAGACAATCCACCTGCTTCGGCCTCCCATAAGTGCTAGAATTACAGGCATAAGCCACTACACCCAGCTATAAGATCATCTTAAGAGAAAAAAAATAAGTTTCTAAAAAATCCAACATCAATTCATAACAAAAACTTTAGCAAACTAGGAATAAATAGGGATTTCTTTAACCTAATAAAGGATATATACAAAAAATCCATAGAAAATACCATACTTTATGTTGTAAGACTGAATGTATTCTCTCCAAGACTGAGAACAAAGGAAGGATGTAGTTTCTCACCTACTTTTTTTAATACTGTACTGGGTCTAGCAAGTACTAGCAAGTGCCATAAGGCAAGACAAAGGTTGAAAAGAAGCACAAAGCAGAAAAGAAGACCTAAAATTATCCCTATTTGCAGACGACATGATTGTCTAAATAGAAAATACTAAGGACTCTAAATAAAAGCTATGAAAACTAACAAGTGCACCCAAACATTTGAAAATGGAAATAAAAAATAGTTGTTTATCTACTATTATAATTTCACATTAGCATTTAGTATGTGAGATGCTTGTTTTTCCATTCTTGAGATATTTTACTAAGTTTTGATGAATAGCTACAGGCCCACATGAGAGGAAAAACAATTAAATTCAAGAAGAAGGGTGGGAAGAGGTGGAAGGGGCTCAGTAAGCCCCTACTTAACAGATACAATGTAGGGACGTATGGCAAACCTCATGGGTGAAGGACTCAAATACAATTCACACTTCCCCTAGCAAATGCAAACAATGTAACCTAATCATATGTACCCTTCTATTAATCTGAAAAAAAAAAAAACATTTGTAACATCATAAAAATATGAACTATTTAGGGACATATTTGACATCAGCTATTCAACACTTGTACACTAAAAACTAAAATATTGTGGAGAGAAATGAAAAACCTAAATAAATGCAGTGATGCACTACATTCATAGTTGTAAAGACTCAGTATTCTTAAGATGTTAATACTCCTCCAATTGATCTATAAATTGTACACAATCCTAATCAAACTCCCAGAAAGGTTTTTTGCAGAAATTGACAAGTTGATTATAAAATTTATATGAAAATGCAAAAAGACCTAGTTTTCCTGAAACAATTTTGAAAAAGAAGTGCATCGGAGCATTTACTACATATACCACCTGATTTCAGGACTTCTTATAAAGCAACTGTATTGAAGACATTTTGGCATTGACATAAAAATAGACAGGTAGATCAATAAAATAGAATCTGGAAATAGATGTATGGTGATTTTGATGAAGGTGTCAAGTCAAAATAAATCACAGACCTAAATATAAAGTTTAAAAATACACAACTTTTAGAAAAAAACTTATGACATGTTAGTGACCATTAGTTTGGCAAAGGGTTTAATTAATAAAATAATAAAGCTTTTTCTTCAAAAGAAACTATTAAGAAATGAAAAGGTAAGTCACAGCCCAGTTGAAAATATTGGTAAAACGGAAATCCTCTGTTGGATGTACCTAGAATAGATGAAGAATTCTAATAAGAGGCTCGGTGCCTGTAGCTCAAGCACCTAAGGCGCCAGCCACATACACCAGAGCTGGCAGGTTTGAATCCAGCACAGGCCTGCCAAACAACAATGACAATGGCAACCAAAAAATAGCCAGGTATTGTGGCGGGTGTCTCTAGTCCCAGCTACTTGGGAGGCTGAGGCAAGAGAATCGCGTAAGCCCAGGAGTTGGAGGTTGCTGTGAGCTATGACGCCAGAGTACTCTACCCAGGGCAACAGCTTGAGGCTCTGTCTTAAAAAAAAAAAAAAAAAAAGAATTCTAATAAGAAAAAACCTCAAATAACTCAATTAAAAAGATGAGTACAATGAACATTATTCCAGTGAAGACCACACCGAACTCCTTGATTTAAACATTACACGAAATACCCATGTACCAGAAATTTTTTTCCCCCTTAATATATTTTTCTTTTTTTTTGAGACAGAGTTTTGCTCTGTTGTCATAGCTATATTATAGTGGCCTCCTCATAGCTTACTGCAACTTCCAACTCCTGGACTTAATCAATGCTCTGACCTCAGCCTCCTGCGTAGTTAGGACTACACACATGTACAATCATGCCCAGCTAATCTCTTTCTATTTTTAGTACAGAGAGGGTCTCACTCTTTGTCGCCCTAGGTAGAGTGTGGTGACATCACAGCTCACAGCAACCGCCAACTCCTGGGCTCAAGAGATTCCCCTGCATCCGCCTCCCAAGTAGCTGGGACTACAGGTGCCTGCCACAATGCCCGGCTATTTTTTGGTTGCAGCCATCATTGTTGTTTTTTGGCGGGCCTGGGCTAGATTCGAACCTGCCAGCTCTGGTGTATGTGGCTGGCGCTTTAGCCACTTGAGCCACAGGCACGGAGTCTAAGGGTCTCACTCTTTCTCAGCCTGATCTCAAACTCCTGACTTCAAGCAATCCTTTCACCTTGGCCACCCAGAATGCTAGAATTGTAGGTGTGAGCCACCACAGCTGACCCTTAATATTTGAAATTTAAAAGGAGAAAATATCAATAAGAAAAATACAAAAAAATGAGGGAAAGATTTGAATAGATACCTCACAGAAACAAAACATACATATGGCAAATAAGTGCATGAAAAGATGCTCAATATCACTAGTCATTAGGGAGAAGAAAATTTAAACCACAATGAGATACCTACCACTAGCCGTCCACATAGAATAGTTAAAATTTAAAAGACTGTTAAATATTGGCGAGAATATGCAGCAATTAGAACCCTTATATATTGCAAGTAAAAATGTAAAATGGTACAACCACTTTGGAAAACAGTTTGGCAGTTGCTTAAAAGTTTTTTTTTTTTTTTGAGAAATAGGTTTAAATTGTCACCCTCCGTCGAGTGCTCACAGCAACCTCAAACTCATGGGCTCAAGCAATTCTCTTGTCTCAGCCTCCTGAGTAGTTGGGACTACAGGCGCCCACCAAAATGCCTATTTTTTTTTTTTTTTTTAGAGATGGGGTCTTGCATTTGCTCAGGCTGGTCTTGAACCTGTGAGCTCAAGCAATTCACCCACCTTGGCCTCCCAGAGTGGGCAGTTGCTTAAAAGTTAAAACATACACCTACCATTTGAGAAAACCATTTCACTCCTAGCTATCTACCCAAAAGAAATAAAAACATATGTCCACACAAAGACCTGTACATAAACATTTAGTACAATATCTGTAATAGCCCCAAACTGCAAACAACCCAAATGTCCATAAATAGGTGAATATGTCAACAAATTATGGTATAGCCACATAATGAATGGGATACTGCTTAGCAAGAAAAAGAAAAAGAAATTATGATATATGCAACCACATGAATGAGTCTCAAAATAATTGTGCTGAATAAAAGCCTGAAAAAATTATACTATATGATTTTTATAAAATTATAAAAAATAAAAACAGATACAGTGACAGAAAGAAAGTTAATGGTTGCCTAGAACCACCCAGAATAGGGGGAGGGGTAGGTGAAGGGGGAAAGGGAGAGATTACCAAGGATTACCAAAGAACATTTTGGCAACGATGGACACTGTCATTATCTTGATTGTGGTGATGAATTCATGGGCCCATACATGTGTCTAAATTTATTAGATTTGTATACTTCATGTATAATTTATTATATGTTAATTATACTTCAATAAAGTTGTTTTATAAAAGTAACTAGGACAATGCTAGAAGGGATTTTATACTCTTGATCTTTAAACAACAGTTCAAGAATTTTAGATTTTGAAGATTTTAAGATTTTAGATTTTTAGATTTTAGAATTTTAGATTTTGTAGTGTTTATTTCTAAACCCAAACCCAGCCATTTCCCACTTTTACTATTCCCAGTGCACACAAGACAAATGGCAGTTCAAGGCTTGGTGCCTGTAGCTCAGTGCCAAGGGTGCTAGTCACATACACAGGGGGTGACTGGTTCTGGCCAAGGCCTGCTAAACAAGAATGACAACTACAATGGAAAAATAGCCAGGCATTGTGGCAGGCACCTGTAGTCCCAACTACTTGGGAGGCTGAGGCAAGAGAATCACTTAAGCCCAAGAGTTTGAGGTTGCTGTGAGCTATGATGCCACAGCATTCTACCCAGGGCAACATAGTGAGACTCTCCCCCCCCGCCAAATAAAGAAAGAAATGGCAGTTCAAGTTGTCCATACCTTCACTCGAGCTGCAGTGCCTTCCATTCCACGGCTCTGAGTCTCTTTCCGCTTATCAGCTACCTCTCGTTGTTTTTGAAGAGCATCCTTGAGACGCTTGTTGGCAGCTGCTGCCTAAATAAAAATGGCACAGTGATTTTTTTTTTTTTTTAATTTTAGAGACAAGGTCTCCTACTGTCACCCAGCTAGAGTTCAGAGGCACCATCATAGCTCACAGTACCCTTGAACTCATAGGTTCAAGTGATTCTCCCACCTTAGTCTCCCAAGTTGTTAGGTTAGGACTAAAGGTACGTGCCATAACACCCAACTAATTTTTTTTTTTTTTTTTGTAAAGATAGGAGTCTTGCTATGCTACCTTGGCTGGTCACAAACCCCTGGCTTCAAGTGATCTTCCCGCCTTGGCCTCCCAAAGTGCTAGGATTATAGGCATGAGCTATCACACCTAGCCTGCTAGTCAAGATTGGAATCCCTGGTTTCTTACCCTTGCTCATTTAAGGGGTATTACTTTGCCAGTACCTGAGCCTGAAGATAGCAATACACTTGACCTAGCATACTGAATTTTCTTACCTCCTCAGTTTTACGTCTGAGCACATTGGATTGCTTCTGGAAGTTTCTTTCAAGTTTGAGCAGCTCGTATTGCCTCTTACGGTCCTGACAAGAAAAAAGTCAGATCTTCATTGCTGTTCAGCTAGCTAAAATAAAACCTTATATTGAACTAAGGAGTCTTTCAAGACATCCTTGATAAATACGGCTAAATACAATACAGTGAACTGCTTTCATCTTCTATTAACAGTCAAGAACTGGTAGCTCTAGAGACCATGTTTGTATGTAGAAGGTAGTGGTTTTTCCCCTTTAGTTTATTTCTCTATGGCCAATTGTTTAAAATTTCAAATTAATATGAGGGTACAAATTTTTAGGTTACATTGTTCACACTTCCAAGGTAAAGTTCAAATTGTAGAAGAGCCCTTCATCCAGAGGTCATGCTGAACACCCTTGCATTATGCACATTAGTTGAGATCCTGCCAATTGCCCTCCTTCCTCCTGCCATTGGTAGACACTTGCTAGACTATATTTGTGTTTTATCATTCGTATGGGCATGTAATTGATTATATGCTTATATGTTGGTTTTATATTAGTATTGAGTACTTTGGATATTTTTTCCATTCTTGAGATACTTTATTAAGAAGAATGTGTTTCAACTCCATCCAGGTAAACATAAAAGATGTAAAGTCTCCAATAATCCCCCCCCTTTTTTTTTGAGACAGAGTCTCAAGCTGTCGCCCTGGGTAGAATGCCGTGGCATCACAGCTCACAGCAACCTCAAACTCTTGGGATTAAGCGATTCTCTTGACTCAGCCTCCCAAGTAGTTGGGACTACAGGTGCCCACCACAATGCCCAGCTATTTTTTTTTGTTATTGTGAAGGCCATGGCTGGGTTTGAACCCACCAGCCCTGGTGCATGTGGCCGGCACCCTAACCACTGACCTCCGGGCACCAAGTCGTTTTTTTTTTTTTTTTTCTTTTTGAGACAATCTCACTTTCTTGCCCCTGTTAGAGTGCCGTGGCATCATAGTTCACAGCAACCTCAAACTCTTGGGCTTAAGCAATCCTCTTGCCTCAGCTTCCCAAGTAGCTGGGACTATAGGCACCCACCAAAACGCTCAGCTATTTTTTTAGAGATGGGGTCTCGCTCTTGCTCAGGCTGGTCTCAAACTCCTGAGCTCAAGTGATCCACCTGCCTTGGCCTCCCAGGAGTCTCCAACAATTATTGACATCTCAGTCACAAGTCAATTATTAGAAATAATGTCATAGAATATGAGACCTAGATAGAACCTTAGGCTGAGAAGATCATCTAATGAACAGTCCCTTCCACGTACTGTAGTTATTGATGGAGCTATGATTCAGGTTCTGAGAAATAGATCAGTATTTTCCACCCCCTGACCCCCCTACCAGTCCATCCCATCATAAAACCAGGATATTTCCATCCCAAAAGCTATTCTCCTAAAAGCAACATTATCCCTTTGAATCAGCTGGCAAAAAGGAGAGAGCCTATAATATAGCCAACCATTTATAAAATTAAAATAACCTGCAGCTAAGAAAGAGGGTTTTCATTTCTAAACAAAACCAAGTCATTACTGAATACCAATTGACCACAAATGTATGACTTGATTTATGAATTCTCAATTCTATTTCATTGATGTACATGTCTATCCTTATATAGTATTACACAGTTTTAATTACTATGAAAGTAAAGTTTCATATTAGAAAAGATTTCTAGAAAGTTTTTAAATCAAGAAGTATGACATCTCCAAATTTGTTCTCCTTTTTGATTACTCTGAATGTTTTGGATCCCATGCATTTCCAATGAACTTTAGGATGAATTTATAAATTTTTATGAAGAAGTCAGATAGAATTTTGATTGGGATTGTGTTGAATCTATAAATCAATCTGAAGAGCATTTAATTTTAGAATATTAGTCTTCCCATTCATGAACATAGGATATCTTTCCATATATTTAGGTCTTCTTTAATTAAATTCAATAGTGTTTTATAGTTTTCGAGTTTACAAGTCTTACACTTTTTTGATAAGTTTATTCCTAAATACCTTATTTGTACTGATGTTATAATAAATTGAGTTATTTTCTTAGTTTCATTTTTAAATTATAAATTTCTAGTATACAGAAATATAGCTGGAGAGGAGGTAAAGTAACCAAATAGAACCCTCCAGTGATCATCTATTCATAGGAACAACAAACTGAACAACTATCCATGCGAGAAATCACGTTTATAATAAACAAAAATCAAGTGAGTGATCGTAGTACCTGGTTTTAACATCCTATCAAGGAAAGAGGCACTGCAGAGGATAAAAAAGACAGTCTTGCTTTGCCTACACCCCTTTTCTCCATTCTCTTCCCCATCTCCTCTCAGTGGCTCACCAGCACCAGGTAGAGAGAATCAGCCTGCCTTGGGGAGGGAGAGTAAAGCAATTATGGGAATTTTCACTGAAACTCAATACAGTGCTGCCAAAATACAGGGTAGGATTCTGCCAAGCCCATAGAGGGAGCATGGGCCTGACCAGAGAGGAATTCTCTGCCCCAGCCATAGGAACCTGAGTTCCAGCCAGCTCCAACATTGGCTGGCTAAAGTGGCCTGAGACTGAGAATAAATTTGAAAGGCAGTCAGGCCATAAGGATACTCCTTGGGCAAGTCCTGGTGCTGCACTGGGCTCAGAGCCAGAAGACATAGGGGATGTAGGGGATGTAACACAGTGGGATACCAGCTGTGGTGGCAAAAGGAATGCCAGCATCACTGCTCCCCCAATTCCAGGCAGTGCAGCTAAGGGACAGACTCCTGCTTGAGGAAAGGTAAAAATACAGAAGGCTTTATCTTACAGCTTATCCGTAGTAAAAGAAAATACTTGGTAGATTCCTGAAGCTTCTTATTCCTGGCCTCAGCTCTTAGACAGCATTTCTAGGCTCACTCACTCTGGGCCAGAAGGAAACCCACTGTCCTGAAAGGAAGGATGCAGTCCTGGCAGAATTCCCCACCTACTCACTAAAAAGCCCTTGGATCTTGAATAAATACCAGCAGCAGCCAGGTAGTAGTCACTAAGGGCCATGAATGAGACTGCTGGCTTCAGGTGTGCCGTAGCTGAACTGCAGTCTTTGCTATGGTAACTATGGAGGGAGTGCTTGCACCACCTCTTACTCAACTCTAGGTAGCCCAACATGGAATGTGTGACTCCTCCTGTTTGGAGGAAAGTGAGGAAAGATGGTGAGAGAGTTTGCCAGGCAATCCAAGGAGTTCTTAAGCATTTTACCCAAACCCACCA
Source organism: Loris lydekkerianus (assembly GCA_963574355.1). Lineage (NCBI taxonomy): Eukaryota > Metazoa > Chordata > Mammalia > Primates > Lorisidae > Loris > Loris lydekkerianus. The sequence continues at coordinate 33,526 of CAUYPK010037468.1, read as the reverse complement.
AGGTGATACCAGGAGTCTACAAGAGTCACACTGTTACTGGGCATGTAAGAGCCCCCTAGTGCTAATATGGCAACAATGACTAAAGACTTAGATCACAACACCCAATTCCCTTTGTATATGTGGAAAGCCTTCTCAAGAAAGACTCGGACAAACAAGCCCAGACTGCTAGGAGTGGAGAAGGAACAAAGGAATCTGTAACTGATTGTGATCAATTAAAATACCTAACTTCTCAATGCCCAGACATTAATGAACATCCATAAGCATCAAGAACATCCATGAAAATATCTTATCAAGTGAACTAAATAAGGCACCAGTGACAAATCCCAGAGTAATGAGGCTATGTGACCTTTCAGACAGAGAATTCAAAATAACTATTCTGAGGAAGCTCAGTGAACTTAAAGACAACATGGAGAAGAAATTCAGAATGCTATCAGAGAAATTTAACAAAGAGATTGAATAAAAAAGAATTAAGAATGCCTATAAGAACCAGATAGCCTCTAAAGGGCAAATCTAAGAGGTAGAGAGAGAGATTGGGCAGAATATTTATTCTAAGAAATAATAACAGAAAACTTTCCGAACTTAGAAAAACGATATCAATATTCGGGTATAAAAAGGTCACAGAAGGCTGGGTACAGTGGCTCATGCCTGTAATCCTAGCACTCTGGGAGGCCGAGGTGGGTGGATTGCCTGATCTCTGGAGTTCAAGACCAGCCTGAGCAAGAAAAAGACCCCCATCTCTAAAAATAGCCAGGCATTGTGGAAGGCACCTGTAGTCCCAGCTACTTGGGAGACTGAGGCAAGAGAATCACTTGAGCCCAAGAGTTTGAGGTTGCTATGAGCTGTAATGCCATGGCACTCTACCGAGGGTGACAAAATAAGATTCTGTCTCAAAAAAAAAAAAAAAAAAAAAAAAAAAAAAAGAAAAAAAAGAAAGAAAAAAAAAGGTCAAACAGAACCAAGCAGATTTAAACCAAACAAAACTATTTAAAGGCATTTAATAAACAATTTCCCAAAGGACACAGATAAAGAAAGGGTCTGAAGCAAAACAAGAAAAAAAAAAAAAAAAATAAGGCTCGGCCCCCATGCTCAGTGGTTAGGGCACCAGCCACATAAACCAGGGGTGGTGGGTTTGAATCCAGCCCAGGCCTGCTAAACAACAATGACAACAACAAAAAAAATGCAAGGCATTGTGGCAGGTGCCTATAGTACCAGCTACATGGGAGGCTGAGGCAAGAGAATTGCTTAAGCCCAAGAGTTTGAGGTTGTTGTGAGCTGTGACACCACAGCCCTCTACCAAGGGCAACACAGATTCTGTTTAAAAAAAAAATACATATATATACAGGAGCTCTAATATATCTGGCAGGAGACTTCTCAGTGGAATTGTGGAATCCTTATAGGTCAAGAGAGAGTGGCATGATATATTCAAAGTCCTGAATGAAAAAGCCTTAATCCTAGAATATTATAATCTGAAAAAATATCCTTTAAACATGAAGGAGAAATAAAGACTTTCCCAGAAAAACCAAAGCTGAGTCTACTCAGGAGGCTGAGGCAAGAGAATCGCCTAAGCCCAGGAGTTGGAGGTGGCTGTGAGCTGTGACGCCAACGCACTCTACTGAGGGCAATAAAGTAAGACTCTGTCTCTACAAAAAAATAATAATAATAAGAGAAAGGGCAGTTCCTGTGGCTCAGTGAGTAAGGCGCCGGCCCCATATACCAAGGGTAGTTGGTTCAAACCCAGCCCTGGCCAAATTGCAACAAAAAAATAGCAGGGCGTTGTGGTGAGCACCTGTAGTCCCAGCTACTTGGGAGGCTGAGGCAAGAGAATCGTCTAAGCCCAAGAGCTGAAGGTTGCTGTGAGCTGTGATGTCACAGCACTCTACCGAGGGTGATAAGGTGAGACTCTGTCCCTAAAAAATAATAAAATAAAATAAAATATAAAACCCCCCAAAACTGAGGGATTTCATCAACACCAGACCTGCCCTACAAGAAATGCTAAAAGCAGGAGGAGCCTGTAGCTCAGTTGGCAGGGCGCCAGCCACATACACCAAGGTTGGCAGGTTAGAACCCGGCCTGGGCCAGCTTAAGCAACAATGACAACTGCAACAACAATAACAACAACAAAATAGCGGGGCACTGTGGCAGGTGCCTGTAGTCCCAGCTACTTGGGAAGCTGAGGCAAGAGAACTCTTTAAGCCCAAGAGTTTGAGGTTTCTGTGAGATGTGATGCCATGGCACATGGTGACACAGTGTGACTCTGTCTCAAAAAAAAAAAAAAAAAAAAAATGATAAAAGAAGCTCTTCAATCTGAAGGAAACCAACATTAATGAACAATAAAATCATTTGACGGTATGAAACTCACAGGTAATAGTAAGTACACAGACAAATACATAATGTGTTCTATCACTGTAATTGTGGTATATAAACTACTCATATCATAAGTAGGAAGAATAAAGACAAAGATATCAAAAATAACTACAACTTTTTACTTTTTAAGAGATAGATAGTATAAAAAGATATAAATGAAAACAACGAAAAGTAAAAAAGTGGGGAAATGAAGTTAAAGTATGGAAGAGATTTTTTAAGCTTTTAAAAAAAGTCTTCTTTTGTGAGCAGAGTTAAGTTGTCATTAGTTTAAAATAACCACAGATAAAATAATTGGTTATACAGTGGCTCAAGCAGTAAAACAAAGCAGTGAAGTTCTCTTCAACAGGATGAACAGAAATCTACCCACTTATCCACTCTCTCAATAAATGTGAATAAATTGAACTATTCTCTCAAGAGATATAGACTGGCTGAATGAATAAAAAAATACAAGCCAAGTATCTGCTATGGCCAGGAAATGTGTCTTAACTCACAAGGACAAATTCAGGCTCAAGATGAAGGAATGGAAAACAATATTCCATGTAAATGCAAATCAAACGAAACCTGGTATAGCCATTCTCATATCAGATAACACAGACTTCAAAGCAACAAAAATAAACACAGACAAAGATGGTCATTATATAATTGTAAAGAGAACAATTCATTAAGAAGACATAACAATTCTAAATATTAGGCCGGGCATGGTGGCTCATGCCTGTAATCCTAGTACTCTGGGAGGCTGAGGTGGGTGGATTGCCTGAGCTCACGAGTTCAAGAAAAGCCCAAGCAAAAGCAAGACTCCATCTCTACTGAAAAATAGAAAAATTAGTGGGTATTGTGGCAGGTGCTTAAAGTCCCAGTTACTTGGGAGACTACGGCAAGATCACTTGAGTCCAAGAGTTTTAGGTTGCTGTGAGTTATGATGCCACAGCACAGCACTCTACTCAGGGCAACAGAGTGAGGCTTTGTCTCAAAAACAAACAACAACAACAACAAAACTAAATATTTATGCACCTAACATAGGTGTACCCAGATTTATAAAGCAAATCCTACTAAGTATAATCAAAATGATAAACAGCAACATTATAATATCTTGGGACTTCAACACTCCACTGACAGAATTAAACAGATCCTTCAAGCAGAAAATAAAGAAACATGGGACTTAAACAAGACTCTAGAACAAATGGGCCTTACAGACATTTACAGAACATCCTACCCCTAACCTACTGAATATACATTCTTCTCATCAGTACATGGAATATTCTCCAAGATTGATCATATCTTGGGCCCAGCATATCTTGGGCTATACAAATTCATAACAACAGAAATTGTACCATGTAATTTCTCAGACCACAGTGGAATAAACTTAAAAATCAACTCTAACAAAAATAATCAGTTCTACACAAAATTAAATTATGATACTTATGATATACTTCCTACTGCTGAACAATTATTGGAGCAAGAAGGAAACTGGAATGGAAATCATAAGATTCTTCAAACTAAATAACTACAGGAATACAAGTTATCAAAATCTGTGGGATTCAGTAAAACCAGTGCTAAGGGGAAAATTCACAGCCTTACGTGCCTATGTCAAAAAACCCACAAAGATCACAAATTGACAATCTAATGAATCATTTCAAGGAATTAGAAAAGGAAGAGCAAACCAATCCCAAACTTAGCAGAAGAAAAGAAATAACTAAGGTCAGAGCAGAACTAAATGAAATTGAAAACAAAAGAATTATACAGAAGATTAATGAAACAAAAGTTGGTTCTTTGAAAAGACACAAAATCAACAGACCTCTTACTAAATTATCCAAAGGACCCTCATAAGCTCAATCAGAAATGAAAAAGGATAAATCACACCTGATACCATAGAAATACAAAACATTATCTCTGAATATTATGCCTCTATATACATTAACTGGAAAACATTAAGGAAACAGATGAATTTTTGGAAACACACAACCTCCTTAGGCTGAATTTGAAAGAAATAGAACTCCTAAACAAATATCATATAATGAAATTGAAACAGCAATAAAAAACTTTAAAGAATTTTATCAGACCTACAAAGAGGAACTGGTACCTATATTGCAGAAATGATTTCATAATGTAGAGAAGGAAGGAATCTTCTCCAACTCGTTCTACTAAGCCAGTATCACCTTGATAGCAAAGCAAGGAAAGTACACAACAAAAGAGAAAACTACAGACCACTATCCTTTATGAATATAGATGTAAAAATTCTCAATAAAATCCTAGTAAACTGAATTTAGTAGCAAAAATTCTCAATAAAATCCTAGTAAACTGAATTTAGTAGCACATCAAAAAAATAATCCACCATGACCAAGCAGGCTTCATCCCAGGTATGCAAGGATGGTTCAACATATGCAAATCTATAAATGTGATTCACCACATAAATAGAAACAAAAACAAAGAGCATACAATCATTTCAGTAGAAGCAGAGAAAGCATCTGACAAAATTCAGTACCCTTTTATGATAAGGACTCAAATAGGCATAGGTGAAACATACCTATAAAAGCCAGGGGCCAGAGGCAATGGCTCACACCTTTAATCCCCACATTCTGGGAGGCCAAGGAGGGCGGATCGCCTGAGCTCATGGGTTTGAGGCCAGCCTGAGCTAGAGTGACACCCCGTCTCTAAAAATGTGTATTGGGCATTGTGGCAGGCACCTACCTGTAGTTATAGTTACTTGGGAGGCTGAGGCAAAAGAATTGCTTGAGACCTAGAGTTTGAGGTTGCTGTGAGCTATGACACCATTGCACTCTACCTGGGGCAACAAAGTGACACTCTGTCTCAAAAAAAAAAAAAAAAAATTATAAAAGCTATATATGGCAAATCCACAGCCAACATCATACTAAATGGGGAAAAATGGAAAGCATTTCTCCTTAGATCTGGAACTAAACAAAGCTGCCCACTGTCACCACTTCTGTTCAACATAGTGATGGGAGTCCTAGTCAGAGCAATCAGTTGAGAAGGAAAGCAAGGGTATCTGAATGTGGAAAAAAAGGGATCAAACTATCACTCTTTGCTGACAATATGATTTTATATCTACAAACCCCCACAGATTCTGCCAAAAGACTCCTGGAATTGATAAATAAATCAGCAGAGTCTTGGATTATAAAATCTATGTACATAAATCAGTTGCATTCCTATATACCAACAGTAGTCAAGCTGAGAATCAAATCAAAGACTTAATACCTTTATAACAGCAATAAGGAAAATAAAATACCTAGGAATACAGGTCGGACGTAAAGTTCATGTACAATTCAATATATTTTAACATAGTAAATTGCACACAAACTTTATGTCTACCCTGTATATCTAACCAAGCAGGTGAAAGACCTCCATGGGGAGAACTATGAGTTGCTAAAGAAGGACATTGCAGAGGATATAACCAAATGGAAAAATATATCATGCTAATGGATCAGCAGAATCAATGTTGTTAAAATGTCTATACTACCCAAAGTGATCTACAGATTCAACACAAGCTCCATTAAAATACCAACATCATCGCTTCTCGGCCTTTTGGCTAAGATCAAGTGTAGTATCTGTTCTTATCAGTTTAAAATACCAACATCATTTTTTCAAAATCTAGAAAAAGGCTCGGCCTCTGTGGCTTAACCAGCCACATACACCAGAGCTGGCAAGTTTGAACCCAGCCTGGGCTTGCCAACAACAATGACAACTACAACCAAAAAATTAGCCAGGCGTTGTGGTGAACACCTGTAGTCCCAGCTACTTGGGAGGCTGAGGCAAGAGAATCGCTTAAGCCCAAGAGTTTGAGGTTGTTGGGAGCTGTGATGCCACAGTACTCTACAGATAGTAAGTTTTTGAGATGCTGTCTCAAAAAAAAAAAAAAAAAACAACCCAAAAAACATATCAAATGGGACCTGATAAAATTAAAAAGCTTCACTACAGCCGTAGAAACAATCAAGAGCAAATAGATAACCTACAGAATGGGAGAAAATATTTGCATTCTATACATCTGGTAAAGGGCTGATAACTAAAGAATGACAACTGTGCTTCTGCCATTTTCTCTGTCCTATCTGTCACATGGTGAGGCTAGCATTCATTTGATTAATGCCGTCTGTTAAGTAAATGTCATGCTACACATTACTACTGTAATCAACTTTGAAAAAAAAGTAATACATATTATAATAGCGTTTAAAATGTGCATACATTTTTTTGGCACCCTGGTATTTTTCTTCCTTAAGTGCCCTGATTAGAACCTCTAGGACAATGTTGACTAGAAGTGGCAAGGGTAGACATCTTTGTCTTGATTCTGATCTTAGGGGGAAAGGTCTTTTACCATTAGGTACGACATTTCTGTGGGTTTACATATGGCTGAGGAAGGTATGACATTTCTGTGGCTTCATTAGGTTGAGGAAGTTCCCTTCTATTCCTAGTGTTTTTTATCACGAAAGAGTGTTAGATTTTGTTAAGTGCTTTCTCTGTGTCTTTTGAGATGATAGTGTGGTTCTTGTCCTTCGTTCTTCTGATAGAGTATATTACATTAATTGATTTCCAGATGCTAAACAAGTCTTGCATTTTTCAGATAAACCTCATTTGGTAATAGTACATCATCCTTTTTATACATTACTGATTCAGTTTGCTAGTATTTTGTTGACCATTTTCATACCTATATTCATAAAAGATATTGGTCTGTAGTTTTTTTTTTTTCTTGTGATGCCTGTTTTTAGCATCAGAAATACTAGCCTACAGGGCTGGGTACAGTGGCTTGCGCCTGTAATCCTAGTACTTTGGGAGGCCAAGACAGGTGGATTGCCTTGAGCTCATAGGTTCGAGACCAGCCTGAGCAAGAGCAAGACCTCATCTCTAAAAATAGCTGGGCATTGTGCATACCTGTAGTCCCAGCTACTTGCGACCCTGAGGCAAGAAAATCGCTTGAGCCCAAGAGTTGGAGGTTTCTGTGAGCTATGATGTCATAGCACTCTCCTGAGGGTGACAAAGTGAAAAAAAAAAAAAAAAAAAAAAGAAACGAAAATAAAGAATACTAGCCTCACAGAATTGAGTTAGGAAGTGTTCCCTCTGCTTCTATATATTTTTTGAAAGATGTTTTGAAAAATGGGTATTCTTTCTTCTTTAAATGTTTGATGGAACTCACCAGTAAAGCCATCTGTGCTTGGGGCTTTTCTCTGTGGGAAAGTTTTGTGTGTGTGTGTGTGTGTGTGTGTGTTTTTTGTTGTTGTTGTTTTTTTAATATAGAGACAGAGTCTCACTTTATCACCCTCAGTAGAGTGCCGTGACGTCACACAGCTTAGAGCAACCTTCACACCCTCAGTAGAGTGCCGTGGCGTCACACAGCTTAGAGCAACCTTCAACTTCTGGGTTTAGGCAATTCTTTTGCCTCAGCCTCCTGAGTAGCTGGGACTACAGGCACCCACCACAACTTCTGACTATTTTTTTGTTGTTGCAGTTCAGCTGGGTTTAAACCCGCCACCCTCAGTATAGGGTGCCGGTGTCCTACTCACTGAGCCACAGGCGCCGCCCTGCGGGAAAGTTTTTAAACTTATTAATCTTTCTCTTTTTTGGGGGCACAGAGTTTCACTTGTTGCTCTCAATAGAGTGCTGTCGCATTGTAGCTCACAGCAACTTCAAACTCTTTGGGCTCAAGTGATCCCCTTGCCTCAGCCTCCCCAGTATCTGGGACTATAGGTGCCCACTACAACACCTAGCTATTTTAAGAGACAGGGTCTTGCTCTTGCTCAGGCTTGTCTTGAACCTGTGGGCTCAGGCAATCCACCTGCCTTGGCCTCCCAAGGTGCTAGGATTTCAGGCGTGAGCCACTGTGCCTGGCCTTAATTTAATTTCTTGTTACGGGTCTACAAAGATTTTCCCTTTTTTTGAGTCAGTTTTGGTAGTATTTGTTATTCTAGGAATTTGTCTATTTCATCTAGGCTACTTAATTTGTTGGCATACAGTTGTCCCTTATAATTCTATACTTCTGTAAGGATATCCTCTATAAGACTGGTAGTGATATTCCCTCTTTATTCCTAACTTTTTTAATTTTAATTTTCTCTCTTTTTATTGTGAAGGCTAATTAAATTTTTTTCAGTATTTTTTGACTGTCTCTCTCTCTCTTTTTTTTTTTTTTTTGAGACAGTTTCACTATGTTGTCCTCAGTAGAGTGCCGTAGCGTCACAGCTCACAGAAACCTCAAACTCTTGGGCTTAAATGATTCTCTTGCCTCAGACTCCCAAGTAGCTGGGACTATAGGCCCATCCCAATGCCTGGCTATTTTTTTGTTGTTGTTGTAGTTGTCATCATTACTGTTTGGCAGGCCTGGGCAGGGTTCTAACCTGCCAGCCCCAGTGTATGCGGCTGGCGCTCAAGCTGCTGAGCTACAAACGCCAAGCCAATTGTCTCTTCTTCTTGTTTTTTCTTTTTTTTTTTTTTTTTTGCATTTTTGGCTGGGGCTGGGGCTGGGTCTGAACCCACCACCTCCAGCATATGGGGTCAGAGCCCCACTCTTTTGAGCCACAGGCGCCGCCCTGTCTCTTCTTTTTTTTTTTTTAAGTGAGATGAAGTTTTGTTATGTTGTCTAGGATGGTCTTAAACTCAAGTGATCCTCCCACCCTGCTAAATAGATGGGACTTTCTTCACTTTTTTTTGCAGTTTTTTTTGGCCAGGGCTAGGTTTGAACCCGCCACCTCTGGCATATGGGACCTGCGCCCTAATCCTTTGAGCCACAGGCACCATCCCTCTTCATTCTTAATATAGGTAGTTAACAACTATAAAATTCTCTCTCAGCACTGCTTTAGATGAATTCCATAAACCTTGCTTGGTCATGGCATGTTTTGGTATATTGTGTGTTTGGTTTTATTCATCTCAAAATATTTTCTAATTTCCCCGTGACTTCCTTTTGACTCATTATTTGGGACTGTGTTAATTCCTCATATTAGTACATTTTCCAAATTTCTTTTTTTTTTTTTTTTAATTTTTTTATTATAGATAAAAATATGCACCATAGATGTGGCCCAACCCATCACCCTCCCCATTTTCCAAATTTCTTTATGTTATTGATTTTTAATTTCATTTTATTGTGGTTAGAGAACAGACTTTGTATTGTTTCAATTCTTTTAAATTTAATGAGGCATGCTTTATAGCTTAACATATGGTCTACCCTGGAGAATGTTCCACGTACACTTGGGAAAAATGTGTACCCTCCTGTTGTGTGAAGTAGTCTATAGATGTCTTCTTCTTTTTTTTTTTTTTTTTTTCAGTTTTTGGCCGGGGCTGGGTTTGAACCCGCCACCTCCAGCATATGGGGCTGGTGCCCTACTCCATTGAACCACAGGCGCCGCCCTCTATAGATGTCTTTTAAGTATAGTTTATAATCTAGGCTAGCATATAAGCTATAAACCAATACCTCTTATGAATGCATATGTAAAAATCCTAGGAATTATATATTTTTATTTTTTTTAGAGATAGAGTCTCATTTTGTTGACCTCAGTAGAGTGCCATGGTGTCACAGCTCAAAGCAACCTCAAACTCTTGGGCTCTAGCGATTCTCTTGCCTCAGCTTCCCGAGCAGCTGGGACCACAAGCGCCTGCCACAACGTCTGGCTACTTTTTTTTTTTTGTTGTTGTTGTTGTTACAGTTTGGCCTGGGCTGGGTTCGAACCCACCATCCTCAGTATATGGGGCTGCCACCCTACTCACTGAGCCACAGGCACCACCCAAAATCTTAGGAATTATATTGCTGAAGTTTGAAATATTTTTGCTGATCTTATGCCTAGTTATTCTCACCATTATTAAAGTGGGACATTAAAGTCTCCCAGCATTACTGTTGATTTATCTATTTTTCTCTTCATTTCTCTTGGTATTTCTGTCACATATTTTGGGGCTCTGCTCTTCAGGTATATATTCAGGCCCTTACAATCTTTCTGGATTATATAATATCTTCCTGTGTTCTGGCCTCCAGTTTCTCAATACTAAAGTTTGTTCTACACATTACTCTCAGATATATCTTTCTAAAGCATTATTTTGTTGATGTCACTTTGTTTCTCAAAAACCTTAAAAGTCTTTACACTAATAAAAAAATGAAGTTCAAACTTCTTGGATCTTTAATAATAAAGTTTTAACTTGCTTTTCCTAGTCAATTTTTTTTTTGAAATTTTTGGCCAGAGCTGGGTTTGAACCCGCCACCTCTGGTATATGGCGCCAGCACCCTACTCCACTGAGCCACAGGTGCCGCCCTCCTAGTCAATGTTTTACTATACTTCATCCCAACTGGACCATTTGGTATTTCTTGAATATGTCTATGAATGTGTCATCTCTGTGTCTTTGCTTCTACCCTTCCATCTATCGGGAATGCCCATACTTATCTCTATCAAAACCCTTCCTATTCTTCATGGCCTATTCAGCTACCATCTTTTCACTCCAACTAGAAGTGTGCTTTCCTTTCTCTTAGTTACTTTGGTATTTTATACTATTTGTAAAGCCCAGATCTCTTCATTCTTTATATTTGAGAAATCCATGCTTATTCTTATTTCCCCTTTAGACAAGGCATTCCTTAAGAGGAGAGCTCATCTTTCTATTTCTCCTAGTACCTAGTGTACAGCAATTTGTACATAGTGGATATTTAATATAAGGCTGTTAAATTCATAAATATGTCACATATTTGGAAACACTGGGTATTTGAAGAGAAGCATTAATATCATTAGTCAAATCAGAGAAGAGTTTTGTAGCTAGGCCTTCCAGTTTCAGTTACTTACTCGTTCTTTTAACTGCATTACTTCTTTGTCTTTTTGTTGCTTCCACTGTCTAAACTTCTCAGCATCCTCTTTCATTTGACGCATTAACTGTACCCGTTGGATTTTCATCATCTGTAAGAACAAAAACCAGTACAAGTATTAGTTATCTAATCTTTATTCTAGGCTGATAGGCAGATGAATAGACTTATCATTAAGAAGAGGGAAAACCAGGGGTAAGCTGAGAAAGCCACCAACAGATTTTCTGATTAGGCTTCTAATACTCTTTTCTATGCTTACAGAGGGTTTTCAAGTATAGACTACTCAAATACACACTCTTAAGAAATAAAATAAAAATGCACCTATAAGCTAAATCCGGTCCCAAATTTACTATATATAAATGAAACTTCAAGGAACTATCTACTAAGCCTCAAGGACAAATCTACCTAGCAACTATTGTATTCTAAAAGTTTCAGTGCAAGTGGCCTGTAAAAACCATTTGTGGATTTTACAAATTGTACATTCAATAACTGAGCATTTTCTCTAGGTGTCTGTCATCTTGCTAGTACTTTATGAAGTTATGCCACATGATTATGGAAAGTGATCATGATATTAATATCACCACTAAATATGGAGATGCCTTTGCCTTTTGGTTTCAGAGAATCTAACATTAAACTCTGAATGCTAAACTCTTTGATCAGATTATAGATGACTACTAACACAATGTTCTGCAAAACGAACGTTTGTGGAGATTCACACACTTGAAATGATGGCTCTGCCTGCTACTTTATCACCTAAAAACACCTCTGTAGTATAATTCTAAACGCAACATCTATTGTTTATAAATTCCAATGGGGTAAATGCAAGGATGAGAGTTTATTACCCGTATTTCCTGGTTCAGTTTGGAGACGGTATACTCTGTGGATTCCTTCAGTTTCAGAAGTTTGGACTGTTCATTCAGTTTCTTCTTCAGATCAGCTATTTGACCCTCCAACTCCTGGAGACGTTTGCGGCGGCGCTCACTCAACCTGCACACAGATGCTGTAGGAGTGAAGACTACCAAGGGCAAAACCTGACTTCAAAAAACATTCTAGACTCCCAGGTTCACAACCTTGATAAAACAGGTGACTAGTCACATAGCCATCTTAAAAAAAAAAAAAAAAACGCAACGTAAATGGCCTCAATAGTGAGAGCTTAAAGAATAAAACAAAAATTTTTGAGTATGCACAATCTACCTCAATATAACACCCCCCATACATACACAATCTGTGACAAAAGGAGGGTTCTTTGTAGGCATTTCACTTCACTTTAGCAATAATTCTGATGATCATTACATAATTTTGAGATAGAAAGTAGACATTCAGGGCGGTGCCTGTGGCTCAGGGAGTAGGGCGCCAGCCCCATATACCGAGGGTGGCAGATTTGAATTCAGCCCTGGCCAAACTGTAACAAAAAAACAGCTGGGCATTGTGATGGGCACCTGTGGTCCCAGCTACTTGGGAGGCTGAGGCAAGAGAATCACCTAAGTCCAAGAGCTGGAGATTGCTGTGAGCTGTGATGCCGTAGCACTCTACCAAGGGCGATACGGTGAGACTCTGTCTCTAACAAAAAAAAAAAAAAAAAGAAAAGAAAAAAAAGAAAAAAGAAAGTAGACATTCAGCATAACTTTTAAGTACATGAGTTTTAGACTCAACAGAGAGAAAAAACAGAGTCATTGACTGAAAAGAAGGCAGAATAGCCAATAGGGAGAGTTCTGAGGGAAAGTAGGATGTTCTGGTTATCTGTCTTGGTTTTATTTTTAACTGATAAGGAATGGCTAGATTAATTTTTAAAATCACTAACCTGGACATTAATTCTATACACTAATTTACTTTCAGTGCAAAGACAAGGAAATAGCTGCTGTCTGGTATATTTGATAATCTTTCAAAAGCCAGCTCAAATGCTAACTTTATACAAAGCCTTCCTGGATCATACCAGCCTGAATTGATATTTCTTATTTCTGAACTGTCTTATTTTTCTTTCATTTTTAGAGATAGAGTCTCACTTTGTTGTCCTTGGTAGAGTGCCGAGCCACAGCTCACAGAAACCTCCAGTTCTTGGGCTTAGGAGATTCTCTTGCCTCAGCCTCCCGAGTAGCTGGGACTACAGGTGCCCACCACAATGCCTGGCTATTTGTTGTTGTTGTTGTTGCAGTTTGGCCAGGGCTGGGTTCGAACCTGCCACCCTCTAGGTATATGGGGCCGGTGCCCTATTTCCTGAGCCACCAGTGTGGCCCTATTTCTGAACTCTTAACATAAATACTGCCTAAGAAATTTATTTGGCTACTAATTGTGTGCTATTTTGGCATTTCTTTACTGTCATCCTAAGGGGTATTTTGTTGTTGTCGTTGTTTTTTTTTGAGACAGAGTCTCACTCTGTCACTCAGACTAGAGTGCAGCAGTACAATCACACATAGCTCACTGTAACTTCCAACTCATGGGCTCAAACAATCTTTCTGCCTTAGCCTGATGAGTAGCTAGGACTATAGGTGCATACCACCATACCTGGCTAAATGTTATGAGTCTTCTACTCCTCTATTCTCTCCAAAGCTCCTTACACATAGTAGAGACTTGAATAAACATTTATTGACTTTAATCTTACTTAGCTTGGTTGACATCCTTTTTTGCAGTCTGAAGTTCAAGAACCAATTCTTCCTTTTCTTTTTGAAGATTGATGACGTCTAGTTCTAGATTTTTAATGTTATCCTAGAAAGGTTATAGGTCAGAGAGAAAGAAGGTATTACTTAGCACAGGAAGAAAATTGCTTTAGCATTCCACATCTCAAAGAACTATGCATTAAATTTTACTACTTCAACTGTACATTAAAATCATTTATTCTTAATTTCATGGAGATTAAAGTTATGTGGTTAAGAAAGTTTGGAATCTAAAAGCCTGGGTTTGAATCTTGACTATAATACTAAGTATCTTTTTTCTTTCTTTCTTTTTTTTTGAGACAGAGTCTCACTCTGTTTACCCAGGCTAGAGTGCATTGGGGTCATCTTAGATCACAGCAAACTCAAAACTCCTGGGTTCAAGGGATCCTCCTGCTTCAGCCTCCTAAGTAACTGGGACTACAGGCACCTGCCACAATGCCTGGCTAGGTTTTCCTATTTTTAGTAGAGATGGGGTCTCATTCTTGGTCAGGCTGGTCTCAAACTCCTGAGCTTAAGCGATCCTTCCATCTAGGCCTCCCAGAGTGCTAGGATTACAGGAGTGAGGCACAGCACCCTGCCACTATCTAAGTATCTTAAGCAAAGTCACTTCATCTCTTTTAGCATTAGTTTTTATGCAGAAAAGAGTTTATATTGCAGGCTTGAGACTGCTATCCTTAAAAAGGCCTACTTGTCAGGATGGCCATAAGGCTCATATTTTGGTAGGGTTCCCACTATTATCTAACTGATAAGAATGGTTTTACAAGGCCTAAAGGGTATAGACAATATGATTTATCCTGAATTCCTTTCTTGCTTCTGGAGTCAAGAATTTTGGTATGAACAAGGCAGAGAATGACTACAGGACTGACTCCTGGTAAAAATCCTGGCCTCCTAGGCTCAGGGTAGCTAGCATTTCATATGTTTTAATAATCCACCACTGGAGAAATGAAGTGCTTCCTGTGACTCCACTGGGAGAAAATTTTTGGAAGCTTATACCTGTGTTCCTCCAGACTTTGCCCATGTGCCTTTCTCTTTGCTAATTTTTCTTTGTATCCTTTCGCTATAATAAATCTTAACTGTGAATATGACTATATGCTGAGTCTTAGTCAATCATTGGACCTAGGGGTAGTTTTAGGGACTCACAAAAGTTTCCCTATCATGTAAATAATTAACAATAACACCTACTTCACAGGGTCACAGGGAAAAGCAAATAAGATAAAAAGGTACAGACATTTTATGAACTAAAGAGCTACACAAATATTCTCATATTCAGAACTTTCAAGCTTATCTACTCAATAGCAACTGCAATTCTGTACACATTTAGGAAACTGACTGAATAAGCAGTTGAAATTCAAGAAGATTATATGCAGGCCCTAGACCAGTAGTTCTCAACCTTCCTAATGCCTCAACCCTTTAATCCAGTTCCTCATGTTATGGTAACCTCCAACTATAAAATTATTTTTATTGCTACTTCATAACTGTAATTTTGCTACTGTTATGAATTATAATGTGCAAAGTTTTACTAGGGTTGAGAGAAGTCAAATTACAGGATCATGAGGGTACACATTTTCAATTTTAACAAATATTGCCAATTTGTTAACCAAAGTGGCTATTCTAATTTCCACTCTTGCCAGCTATGCATGAGAGTACTTGTTTTCCAGAATTCTTGTCATCATTTGATATTATTATACTTCAAAACTGTTACCAATCTGATGGGTAAAAATAGTATCTTTTCCTTATATATAATGTATTTAGTCAATAATTGTTTCACCAACTCCACAAGGGAGTTATTCAAATTTGAGTCCTGGTTTACTCAAGGTAATTTTCATTAATTATAATCTTTATCTTCCTAAATTTTTCTATGGCAATTCTTCACAGTGATAGGAAAACTACTATTTAGAATTAAAAACTGCCTTTATTTCTTAAAAACGAGATGTGGAGATTCACATGTGATTAAAAGGTAATATTTACATTAAAATTTTATTTCTTCTTAACTTTTAGGCTTAGGAAATCAAGAATATTTGATTCCAAGGGAAAAAGGACTAGATAGCTTACCAAAGCTATAGATATAGGTCTGGGAGTGGTGACTCATGCCTATAATCCCAGCACTCTGAGAGGCCAAGGTGGATGGATCACTTGAGCTCATGAGTTCAAGACCAGCCTGAGGAAGAGCGCAACCCTATCTCTAAAAAATAGCTGGGAATTGTGGCGAACACCTGTAGTCCCAGCTACTTGGGAGGCTGAGACAAGAGAATGGCTTGAGCCCAAGAATTTGAGATTGCTGTGAGCTATGATGCCAAGGCACTCTACCAAGGGAGATAAATGAATAAAAAAAATTAAAAAAAAAACAAAACTAAATCTATAGCTATAGTTCATTACTAGCACCTTCTTATGGGGTAAGAAATACAACAGGGGAACACATATCTCCATGTTTCTAGGCAACAGTACAAGAAGAGAGAAATAACTTCTCAGCCTTACTGGTTTTACCTTTGTTTATAATGGAAAAGCTAAAATAAATTTGACCCTAAAAAGGATGCATGGTATGTCCTATTAGTGTGGACAAGGAAGCTACATATTTAACTTGCTCCCTCCTAAAATCTCACTAAAATGAACCAAAAAGGAGGCATAAATCAGTAAGAATGAAGAGAGGAGAACAGTTGAGAGATAGCAACAGACTTTTGTAAGAGGAAAATAACTGGATAAGTGACGAGTGACTTCCAGGGTGGAAAAAACTAAAATAGAATTCCTATAGGATGAATGCTCAGAAGCAAGCCAATTTGTACCACAGAACTACATAGGGGAAAAGAGGCTTCCTTTCTGAAGAGGGTGAACCTGACAGGCTGGACTACAGATATCAGACATAGCTAAACATAATGATTACAGGGATTGAATGAAATTCTGCATATGCTGGAAACTCCAACTCTCTTATTTTCTCTGAGTTATCAGAATGATGACATACCATCACTCTGCCTATACAACTCCAGGCAGTAGAATAAAAGACGTCATTGGAAATTGACTAGTCCAAGAGAAACCTAGGCATACAGAACTTCCTACTGGCTTTTAGTGTCTCACTCCTAAACATGAATGGACAGCCAAGGATTACTAGACATCTGAGGAAAGCATCTTCATCTTACATAAAAAACCATAACAAACATACTACAGAAAGGAAATTCAGAGAATACAGAGTCAAGGGAGGGATAATAAGAAAACCGTGACAAAATTAATTCCTATCTTTAGAAATGAATAGTGCATTCATAAAAAGAATAGAAGGCTATAAAAAAGGAACAATTACAGGATAAAAAAAGAGACCTTGGAAATTAATAGGCAAATCAAATAATTTACCAGGAGTGGAGAGAAATATCCCAAAGAGCGGAATAAAAAGGTAAAGTAACAGACAATAGAAAAAAGAAGATAAGGCTGGGTTTGGTGGCTCATGCCTATAATCCTAGCTGATAGTTTGAGCACAGAAGTTTGATAACAGCTAGAATAAGAGCAAGACTCCTGCTGGGGTCCGCTAAGACCCATGGATCTGGTGGTGACTGACTGAAGAAATATAAAGTTAGAAACAACGAGAAAGAAAGAGAAAAGACACAGAATTTTCAAAGGTGGGAACTCAGGGGATTACTGCCCGCTTGTGGGGTTCCCATGGTGGCCCTGAGTGTCGGTTCCACTCAGCTTTCACTGAAAGGGATATAAGTCCTCCTCACCATATTTCAGGACTTCAGCTGTTCCCGTATCTCTGCTCCAGCCAAATACAAATCTCCATAATGGGTATTTGCTTTGTCTGTTTACTAGGCAGGAAAAGGCCTAGTTAAAGTATCTTTTCAGGCCTTGCCCCAGCATCTTCTGTGGCCATTATTCCTCAGAGTGTTACAGACACAGCAGGGGTGTTCGTAAGCTGTATCCTCAATAGGCCAGAGCTCTAGGAAAAGCAGGGAAACTTGCTCAATAGGAAATTTAGCAGTGGCTGGTTTAAAGGTAAACTAGCTGATTTTTCTTTGTTCTACCTCTCTCAGCTTACTTTTTAATTTTTTCCTTTTTCTGGGGGTGTTTTCCCTTGCCAAGAATGGGGTCTTCGGTCCCCATTCTGCCTACAACTCCTGTCTCTACTAAAAATAGAAGAAATTAGCTGGGTGTTGTGGCATATATCTATAGTCCCAGCTACTCCAGAGACTAGGGAAGGAGGATTGCTTGAGCCCAGGAGTTTAAAGTTGCTGTGAATTACAACGATGCCACTGAACTCTAGTTAGGGCAGCAGAGTGAGACTGTTTCAAAAGGAGGGGAGGGGAGGAGAGAAAAACTAAATCTCAGAGATCCAATATCTAACTGAAAGGAATACAAGAAGAGAAAACAAAAAATGTAGAGGAGTAGCATTATCTATGAAATGATACAAGAAAACTTCCCAGAAAAGAAAACAAATTTCTACATTGTATTGAAAGGACTCACTAAGCACAATAAACAAAGAAAGATTCATTCCAAGGCACATCATTGAGAAATTAAATAACACTTGAGGACAAAGAAATGATCTTGACAGTTTCCAGAGGTGAAAACAAAAACATAGCCAAATATAAAGACTCAAGAATTATAAAGGACTTCTCAACAGCAACCAAGACAATAGAACAAGGCCTTCAAAATTCTAAAGAAAAAAAAAATCCACGTAATTCTAAACCCCAGACAAGCTAACAAGTGTAAGGATGCAAATAAAAGCTCTTTCCACACATGCAAAGCTTTAAAACATTTTCCTTTCGTATATGTGTTCTCAGAAAGCTACTGGCATTGTACCCCACCAAAGCAAAAGGGTATACCAAAAAGGAGGAAGACATGAAATCTATTTCACTACAGAGATAAGAAGTGAAGCAAATTCTCAGGATGACTGATGGCTAGGCAGGTGGCCCAGAGAAAGCAAAGCAGGACAGAAGATTCCAGTAGGGTAGTTTTCAAGAAAGAAACTGGCTGGGCACGGTGGCTCACGCCTGTAATACCAGCAATCTGAGTTCAGGAATTCGAGACCAGCCTGAGCAAGAGCAAGACCCCCATCTCTACTAAAAATAGAAGAACTAGCTAGGTTTTGTAGCAGTCACCTGTAATCCCAGCTACTTGGGAGATCACTTGAGACCAAGATCACTTGGTCTATTGGGGATACAACCAGCTAATTTCTTCCATTTTTAGTAGAGACAGATCACTTGAGGTTTCTGTGAGCTATGATGCCCTGGCATTCTACCCAGGGGTGACAGAGTGAGAATATGTCTCAAAGAAAAAAAAAAAAAAGAAAGAAAGAAATGGATTGACAAATCATCTGATACGTTTCACCGTAATCAGAGGAGTTTTATAGTTTTGTTAAGAACTTTGGTGATAAAATTGATAGGTAGAGGGTGGTGCCCATCGCTCAGTGGGTAGGGTGCCGGCCACAAGCACTGAGGCTGGAGGGTTCGAGCCCAGCCTAGGCCAGCTGAAATTAACAGTGACAACTGCAACAAAAAAATAGCTGGGCATTATGGTGGGCACCTGTAGTCCCAGCTACTTGGGAGGGTAAGGCAAGAGAATTGCTTGAGCCCAGGAGTTTGAAATTGCTGTGAGCTATGATGCCACAGCACTCTACCAAGGGTGACATAGTGAGACTATGTCTCAAAAAAAAAAAAAAAAAAAAATTGACAGGTAGATAAAAAACTAAATATAGGGTTGGACCACATCGATGGTGCATATTTTTATCTATAATAAAAAAAAATAAAATAAAATAAAAATAAAAAAAAATAAAAAAATAAAACTAAATATATTTAAAAAATAGATTAACTCCAGAAAACACAAAAAGCTGTACAAGGTAGGAAATGCAATTATTTCATAATATGTGGCTTAATTGTAAAACATATTTACATAATCAGAAAAATTTAAACACTAAATATTCATTTAATCAAAAAGTATGATATAACCATTTTGAAAGATGGAGGTAAGGCAGTGTGCATAGGCATCAGAGTAAGAGAACTATATTCTCATCTTCCTCAGTGGGAAGTCAATAGATACTGTCTAAAAATTTTAAATTAATATAAGTATATTGCAAAGTCTCACCTAGATATATGAAGGTAAATGTCAGCTTAAAGAATTTCAAGTACTGGCTAAGCGCCTGTAGCACAGTGGTTACAGCACCAGACACATACACTGAGAATGGCGGGTTTGAACCTGGCCTGGGCCTGCTAGACAACAATGATAACTACAACAAAAAATATTTGGGAGTTGTGGCAGGTGCTGGTAGTCCCAGCTAATTGGGAGGCTGAGGCAAGAGAATCACTTGAACCTATGAGTTTGAGGTTGCTGTGAGCTATAATGCCACAGCACTCTACTGAGGGCAATATAGTACGACTCTGTCTCAAAAAAAAAAAGAATTTCAAGAGGTGGTGCCTGTAGCTCAAATAAGGGCACCAGCCTTATATGTCGGAGGTGGCTGGTTTAAACCCAGCCCCGACCAAAAACTGCAAAAAAAAAAAAAAAAAGAATTTCAAGTACTATATGAGTCTAAGGAATAGATGAGAAGGTAGAAGGGCAGGACTGCTTTTACTTTTTCATGTATTATATTTGACTTTAAAAAATTATATACATGCACTTGCATGACATAAATAAAAATTAATTTTTTCATTTTTGGGACAGAGTCTCACTTTGTTTCCCCTGGTAGAGTGCTGTGGTGTCATAGCTCATAGCAACCTCAAACTCTTGGGCTCAAGTGATCTTCTTGCCTCAGCCTCCCCAGTAGCTGGGTCTACAGGCACCTGCCACAAAGCCCAGCTAGTTTTTCTATTTTTAGTATAGATGTGGTGTCATTCTGGCTGTGGTTGTTGTCTAATTCCTGAGCTCAATTGATCCACCTGCCCTGGCCTCCTAGAGAGTTAGGATTACAGGCGTGAGCCACCGCGCTTGACTAAAAATTAAGTTTTAAAAAAATTAAACAAGTTTGGCTCTGCGCCTATGGCTCAAGTGGCTAAGGCGCCAGCCATATACACCTGAGCTGGCGGCTTCAAACCCAGCCTGGGCCGGCCAAACAACAATGACAGCTGCAACCAAAAAATAGCCAGGCATTGTGGCAGGCGCCTGTAGTCCCAGCTACTTGGGAGACTGAGGCAGGAGAATCGCTTGAGCCCAGGAGTTGGAGGTTGCTGTAAGCTGTGAAGCCATGGTACTCTATCCAGGGTGACAGCTTGAGGCTCTGTCTTAAAAAAAAAAAAAAAGAAAGAAAAAGAAAACAAGTTTGATAACAAGAAGGGAGAAAATTCTTTTGGCAACTCAGTTATTATTTTAGGAGGAACTTCTGTCCTAGAGGAAAAAAGTGGTGAAAATCAAAGATGAGAAATACTTGTCTAGTTTTTACTCTGAAAATGTAGGGTACCTGGTGGCAAAAAGCATGAGTACTATAGCTATTTCTCAATACAAGCATATAGTACTTTGGAGTGGTAGAATATAGCTGGATGTATATATAGCCATCCACTCTTCCATTCATCCTAATACACCTATGCCTGTGATCACAGACAAACACTGAGAAACACTAGGCTACAGAAAATAAGGTCTGGAGAAAAGGCCATATTTCTTTTTTGCTGAGACTGAGTCTCACTTTTTATCCTCCCGTAGAGTTCTATTGGGTCATAGCTCACAGCAACCTCAAAACTCTTGGGTTCAAGCAATTCTCTTGCCTCAGCCTCCCAAGTACCTGGGACTACAGGTACCCACCACAATGCCCAGCTATTTTTAGAGATGAGGTCTCACTCTGGCTCAGGCTGGTCTCGAACCTGTGAGCTCAGGCAATCCACCTACCTTGGCCTCCCACATGCTAGGATTACAGGAGTGAGGGGCAGCGCCTGGCTGAAAGGACCACTTTTTGTAGCTAACTGGAAAGCCAAAGACTTGCTTTAAATAAAGACCTGATTATTAGTTAGCAAGGGACACTTAAAACTATCATTAGAAAAAAAATTTAGCCATTTGGAAAGTTGTATGATATTCACTAGTCTCTTCATAATTCATACTATAACCCAAACCATCTACCAAAAGATGTGCCTTTCTCAGAATCCAAGCATAGTTATTGGAACACAATTTTTCTTCAAGTGGGGGCTGAGTTTATTATAACATTAACAAACTATTAAATACTTGTGGCATAAGGTAAGGCATTAATTAGATCAAATGCAACAAAATTAGAGGTTCCTTATCATGAATGTATTTATTTATTTATTTGAGACAAAGTCTCAAGCTGTTGTCCTTGGTAGAATGCCATGGAGATATAATAACTCACAGGTACCTCCAACTCTTGGGCTCAAGTGATCCTCTTGCTTCAGTTTTTGTTTTTTTAGTAGAGACAGGGTCTCACTCTGGCTCAGGCTGGGCTCGACCCCATGAGCTCAAAGAATACACCTGCCTCAGCCTCCCAAAGTGCTAGAATTACAGGTGTGAGCCACCGCCCCCAGCCCTGCCTCTGAATGGATCCCTTTTTAAAATCAACAATGCAACTCCAGTTGTACTATGCACATTGTTGTCTTTTTGTCATAAAAAATAGTGTACTTGCTTTCTTACCATTAAGTTAAAGACAGATGATGGACAGTAAAAAATACTGCCCTAAGAAATAGTTCACCTGGTATTGGAACTGAATAGGCTGTAGTTGGCTGTCATTCTGAGTCATTTTCCTAGCTAGGGCCTCTTTCAGTGCAAGGGCTTTATTCAACTCCACCAACTCCTTAGACATCTGGGCTTGACGGAGAGCATGCTGAGTGGTAAAAGCATCAGAAGACCTGCTGCTGGTCTCTGGACTGGTTTCTACTTGCTGAAAAAAAATCAGAATAATAATTTGTAAGTGAAACAAGCAAATGGAGTTCCTTAGGCGTTATTTCATCAAAGTCTCATCACCACTTCTCCATTACTAATATCTATTCCTTCATGACTGTGGCTTCTCATAGAACATTTGCTTTGAAATAAATTGAGTTAGTCTATTTCCCTTTTCACGTAAGTTCCTTGTTTCTTATAAACTTTGTCTATTTTAAAGCAAACTAAGTTTATTGCTCTTTCCTTTATTGATCTGGCCAATATTTCTTACTTTTACCTCATTCCAAGGGGTCCTAGAAGAGAGAAGGTCCTAGTAATGGCACTTTAGGAATGGTGGAAATGGAGAAAAGGCTTCATTTATTTTCACACAGATGACTGCTAGTGCCTGTTCTAGTATCTTCCTTCCTTTGGCATATGAAAAATACCAACATATTTCAGGGGGGAAAGGTTGTCTAAAACAAACTATTCTATAGCCTTTCATTTTGACTTTATAACCTTTAGTCAACATCTAATACATTTATCTATTTTTGCGATCTGAACCCCCAAAATATTTTGATTCTTTTAGCTCCCAACCATCCCCTCCATATAAAACTATGCTGAGATAAAAACTCTCTTCCATTTTTCCTCTAATAATTTTTTGACTTTGTCATAATTTCCTAATTTGTTCTTTTCTGCATTTAAAAAAATTTCAGATTAATATGAGGGTACCAACCATTAGGTTGTATGGTTTACACACATAAAGTTAAAGTCTGAGTTGTAGCTGTGTCCTTCACCGAGGGAGTGTGCCATATATCCATGCACTGTACCCATTGGCTACCGAACATCCTCCCCACTTCTTAAATTAACTGGCTTTTTCCTGTTATATGGGTCTGTGATTGTTAATCTCCTAGTTTCAAATTGGTATTGAGTATATATGATGCTTGTTTTTTCAATCTAGCGATATTTTACTTAGAAGACTGTTTTCCATATCTACCCCGGTTTTTACAAAGTATTCAAATGCTCTATCTTTTTATACCTGAATAGTATTCTATGGTACACATATACCACAGTTTATCAATCCATTCATGTGTTGATGGGCACTAAGAGTTGTTTCTACATTTTTGCAATTGTGAACTGAGCTGCTATGAACATTCGAGTGCAAAGGTCTTTTTCTTTCATTTGGGTGAATGCCTAGTAGTGGGACTGCAGAGTCAAATGGTTGGTCTACTTTTAGTTCTTTGAGGACTCTCCACACTTCTTTCCATAGAGACTGTACTAGTTTGTAGTCCCAGCAACAGTGCATGAGTGTTTCCTTCTCTCAGCACCCACACCAGCAACTGTTGCTTTGGGACCTTGAGATGTGGACCATTCTTAATTGGGGTTAGGTGATATCTCAAAAGTGGTTTTGATTTTCATTTCTCTGATAATGAGGGGTAATGAGCATTTTTTCCTGTGTTTATTGGTGACTCTTCTGTCCTTGTGAGAAAACTTTCTATTCATGACTTTTGCTCGTTTTTTTTTCCCCCCCAAAAGGATTGCTTTTATTTATCCAGACCCCTAACCACTTCATAGCATGAGTGGGAGAGGTTCCTTTCTCAGTCCAAGGGCCTCTATAATGTTGGTCTGTTGGTTCCAAACACACAGACAGGTGGCATCACAAATTTGGTAAACTAATAATGCTTAATCTCTCTGCTAGAGCAATGAGGTGAAGCATCAATCTCTGCTTCTGTAAGAATCCTGAATTTAGGATTTTCAACTGTAACTACTCCAACTTCTATTTCTGAAGTTTTGAAATCAATTGACAGAACAGTAGATAGGCATGTAATCGCAGTTTCCACTGTCTGTTCAAATGTCCAATCAAATTTCTTCTTCACTTTTTTTTCAAGGAAGCTGGTTGACTCAGTTTGTTTAACGCCTGCTGCAGTGGCTTTAAACCCACAGTAGTAACCTGCAGGATCACACTTGTATACCTGAGGGCCTTGTTCTTCATCTATACCAATTAAAATCATACAACAACCAAGAGGCCTCACTTCAGCATTCTGTGTGTAGACCTGAGAAATGTCAGCAATTATTTTACACAGCATGCCCACGGGAATCTCATAGCCATACTTGTATTTCCAATTAGCTGCCTCATAGCGTGCCCTCTGTACCTGGGATCTGCTGTCAGCTGTCATTCCTGTCATCACACAGCCAGTGTTTTCAGTTATCTTGAATAAGTGAGTCACTGTGCTAGAATCCAATAATTTATCAGGTACTTTCTTCTGTGTGACAACTACTGCACAATCTTTCCCTCTGAGAGCTACTGATGTAAGGCTACCTTGGTTAATAGCTTTAAAAGCATATTCTACTTGGTAGAGACAACCTTTGGGTGAAAAAATGGTAATGTGGCAGTCAAAACCGGCACTGGAACCACGGGACATTTTGGTGCACTTACTACTTCAAGCACAGTACCTCTTTTGCTCAGTTTTTAATAGGGTTGTCTGCTCTTTTCTTTTGGATATGCTTGAATTAATTGTAGATTCTGGTGATTAGCCCTATGTCAGATTCGTAGCATGCAAATATCATCTCCCATTCTGAAGGCTGTCTTTTTGCTCTGTGGATTATGTCCTTAACTGTGAAAAACCTTTTAAACTTCATCAGGCCACATTTACTTATTTTTGTTGCTGCTGCAATTGCCAGTGAGATCTTCTCATAAATTATGTCCCTATGCCAATAAAAGAGTTTTTCCCATACTATCATGTAGGGTTTTTATAGTTTTGTGTCTTAGATTTAAAATTTTTATCCATCATGAGTTAACTTTTGTAAGTGGCAAGTAATATGGGTCCAGTTTTAGACTCTTACATGTGGCTAACCAATTCTCCCAGTACCCTTTATTAAACAGTGATTCTTTTGCCCAGTGGATGCTTTTGTTTGCTTTGTCAAAGATCAGATGGGAACATGAGGCTAGTTTCATTTCAAGAGTCTCTATTCTGTTCCAGAGATCTATGTCTCTATTTTTATCTTTTAATTTGCTGGACAGCTAAGGAAGAATACTAGCATCAAACAAGAAATTAATAAGGTAGATTGCAAATATTGAACATTACAACCCTGACAAGTCCTGCCACTTGTTGTCAGTTAGTTACACTGCTAGACAGAGCTTATCCAAGTTAGGGATTTTATGAAGCTGAGCATTTACACTAAAGATTTCTAGATTTCCAGGGCATTCTATGAAAGATAGTAATAATCATAGATTCTCTTCTTCAGATGAGTGATAAATTATAGAAAATGGCACAGTTAGAGCTTCCAGTTCTGCACAAAAGGGGTCAATTACTTACAGCTTCTGGTTCCACCGCAGTATCAATGGCTGCAGCCAGGCAAGCAACGGTTTCATCCTATAGTGACAAATGTTTTGGTTTAGGGAAAGATTCTGAAGTGAACCTTGCTAGAGGATTTTATATACCGTATATACTCAAGTATATACTCGAGTATATATGGTATATATTTTTTAGTTTTCATGTGTTTACAGACACTGTTTAAGATGCTAGACCCATTTTGTTGTGAACTAGCCACATTTTTCCATTTCCGACCATATTAGACTCTTTTTTTTTTTTTTTTTTGAGACAGTCTCACCATGTTGCCTTCTGTAGAGTACCATGCTGTCACAGCTCACAGCAACCTCAAACTCTTGGGCTTAAGTAATTCTCCTGCCTAAGCTTCCCAAGTAGCTGGGATACAGACACCTGCCACAACACCTTTTTGGCTGTAGTTGTCATTGCTGTTTGGCAGGCCTGGGCTGGGCTTGAACCCACCACCTCTGGTGTATGTGGCTGGCACCCCAGCCACTTGAGCTATAGGCACCCAAGCCACTTTCTTTTTCCATAAGGGGCAATTATATTGTTTTTGTAAAACATAAGGCTTTATAACAACTGGCATATTTC
Organism: Loris lydekkerianus; assembly: GCA_963574355.1. Classification (NCBI taxonomy): domain Eukaryota; kingdom Metazoa; phylum Chordata; class Mammalia; order Primates; family Lorisidae; genus Loris; species Loris lydekkerianus. The sequence goes on along the minus strand of CAUYPK010037468.1, from coordinate 7,058 downwards.
TTATACTCCTCTTGCCCTGCCAGAGATCACTGGGCCAGAGTGAAACATTTAGCCATTCTTTTTTTTTTTTTTTGAGACAGAGCCTCAAGCTGTCGCCCTAGGTAGAGTGCCGTGGCATCACAGCTCACAGCAACCTCCAACTCCTGGGCTCAAGCGATTCTCCTGTCTCTGCCTCCCAAGTAGCTGGGGCTACAGGCACCTGCCACAACGCCTGGCTATTTTTTGGTTGCAGCTGTTGTTGCTTGGCAGGCCAGGGCTGGATTCGAACCCGCCAGCTCAGGTGTATGTGGCTGGTGCCTTAGCTGCTTGAGCCATAGGTGGCGAGCCACATTTAGCCATTCTAATAGGCCAAGTTCAACCCATTTTATGGACTCTACCCTTTCGCTTTCATACTTCAGATTAATATAAGGGTACAAATAGTTAGGTTACATTGTTTGCATTTGTTTAGACTCTACCTTTTCTTTGTATACTTCTACCACTAAATTTACCTCTATTAATGTACAAGTCTCACTAGTTCTTTTTTTTTTTTTATTATAGATAAAAATATGCACCATAGATGGGTCTCACTAGTTCTTATTGGGATACTATTCTAAGAACAGACATATCAAATAACGACAATGCATCAGAAAAGTGAATAGAATAAAGGCTTATTTTTTTTTAAGACAAGCATGAAACAAAATTTATTGAGAAAGCGAAAGATTTACAGAGTAAGAAAGTTTACAAAACAGGACGCATTTGCTGTAGACAACAAATGGGCCTCCATTGCCAGGGCAATTAGGCAAATAGGCCTGAATTATTGATTTTCACAGTGAGTCAAATTGGCAAGATCTTCCTGTATAAAGAAATAAATGCCTTAAGTGGGCACCCCAGAAAAATGTTCTTATAAAGTAAGACAATAATGTATTACAGCTTGTCTCTCAGGTAGGTAAGAACTGATCACATGTAGCTACTCCAGGTAGTGGATACTAGAGGGAAAGGGTAAGTACTAATTCCTGCTACCAGAGAATAGTGAATTCTTTTTGTGGGCATTGGAATAACCACCACCTAGTAGGGAAACCTAACCCTACTAATTAGAGCTAATCTGTTTACAGACTATCATATGGGCAAATTCTGTTCTCATCAGTGGAATTTAGGCTTTATTTGGCATTGCAAAATATGGATTAACACTTCTGTTTAATTGATCCCACAAAGCCCTAGGAAGAAAGGTTACTTTCAAGAAGTGACATGATTAAGGAGGTACTAGGTAAGGGAGCTATTATTAGCTCAATAGAAAAGAATTTTTTTTTTTTTTTTAAATAGCCTTCCTGGCATTTTCTTAGTTATTGTGTTAAGACATTTATATTCTACATTTACTAAGTTTCACATGTACCCTTGTGATTTAGGGTTAGCACATGGAGTATTTGTATCAGTCCTGTGAAACATTAACATAGTTTTGAGAACTTGAACCTTAATACTTTTAAGGTAAGGGGTAAAGAGGCCCTTAATAAGTGCTGTTTGTAAAGCATTTTCCTTATTTTGCTCAGAAACTTCCAACCAGTGGGGCTCAAAGACAACTCAAAGGACCCTCCAGTGTACCCACATCCTTTCCCATTCTGATTTACAGTACTGGCGATTCTCCAAATGCAGGACATACTAAATCATTCTTTAAAAACAGACTGTCAATCTATTATTAGGTTAATGGTTACCTTTTCCTTTCTCTCATGCTTCAATTTTCAGTATAATAACTAGTTATAGACCTATCCTAGATTATTAGGGTTTATAACATTGGCTTTTGGAAACTTTTTCTAGTACCTTCCAAAGGGTCAGCATCAAAGTAGATGGGTTAATCCTTGAAGATGGTATGTTGATATAATTATGAGTTTACCTTTGGTTTTTTGGCCCAGTGAACTTTCACAATGCTAAGGTTTAAGCTTAGGGCTATGGTAACATGATCTGTATGAACATGGCAGGATTCTGCCTTCATAATCCTAAATATAAATACATGTGTGTATAACAGTGGGATTTACTTCAATCTCATAGCCCTCTCTCCTCCCATTCTAAGGCTACAACCGAGAATCTCTTATAGGTAAAAGATATGATTAGTAAATTTGATGGTCAAGGGAACAGGTAAAGGGTACATTGTACTGCGTTAACCAGAAATACTCTCCAGCATGAAGTTTGTGCTTGTAGGCTGTAGGTAATACCATCACTGGGGATGTAAAATGTTTTTTATGAAACTTTTCTTGGAGGAAGGGATATAAACACAAAAATTATTTGGTTTTGTGGGAACTGAAAGGATTGCATCAATTTCCTCACAGGTAACTGCAATAAGGAGGTTTGCTTGAATTATACTTTAAAGGAAGAAATGGTACAGTTTAGCACTTAAAGCCCTAGGAGGAATATCCAGGAACAATGGTTGCCTTCATAATAGAAAAAGGGTGTTCACCCATCACTCAAAAATAGTTTTAATCTACAATGGACACAAGAACTTACATTTGAAACATTTTGTTTTCACTGTAGTAAGTCTTAATAAAAGCCACAGGATATACATTGTTGTCTATTTCAAAAAATATGAACCTGGGAGGGTCTCAAAACAATAGACGTGGAGAGGACTGATTCAAGAGTCCAGCAGGAGCCCTGGATAAAAGGGTTTACTCTGCCTTACTATGACAGTAGATGGAAGCCAGAAACTTTATTAGCTGTGGCAACCTTTAGCACCTTCCTACTGCATGTTCTAAGTGTATTTTAGTGGCAGACACAGAGATTCTGTAGAGCCTGTCACCACCAGCAACTTCCTCTACAGACACACAAGGCACCAGTCATATTGCCAGATTCTCATTGAGGATGAGAATCATTTTATCAATTTGGTTCCATGGGTTTCCTTTATCTTTCCCATATAACTCAAAGCCCCAGAAATAAAGTGGTGCGAAATCCTCTAAAATTGGTGCAATGACCATGAACAAGGGTGAGTGCCCTGGGTCACTATTTCTCGAGCTTGTTTTGGCTGCAGTAGGCTTCTACAGCCTAGATTATCTTAATTATGAAGCAGTTCACACAATGTTTTCATACATCAAATGTTTCAGCTGTATCTGAGTGGAATTACAAATGGTGAAATTTAACCTTGTGACAGCCATTCTCTATCATGAACTCTGTATTTTAGCCATATTAAGCTTTTTACCATTTTCTAAACTTTCATACTTCTTCGCTTTTGCATATACCTTTTCCTCTATATAGACTGTCCATTCCATTTTGTTTGCATGGCAAACTCCTGTTCATTTTTAGGACTCAGTTTCTTCTATGATGCCTTCCTGAATTTTCTAGACTAACAGTTAATCACTACTTCTTTTCTGCTCCCACTGCCCTCTACTACAAACCTTGACCAACTAATAAACTACAAGGCTTGCAAGAGAACTCTCAAAAAATAATGACAGTTGTTAGGACAGGATCTCACCAATACATTCTGAAGGAAAAGGTATAAAAACTGGAACAATCTCTTAGATGGAAACTAAAAGTTTCACATCAATTAATAATAAAAATGGTTACCTGAGCTGAACCCATACATAAGGATACATATCCTTTTCCCCTTACCCTATAAAATTTTAACCCTGCTTCAATTTAGGAAGTTATCTAGAATTCAGGAGCTCCCCAAGTGCATCAGCTGAATAACTTCTTTAACCCCTATTTGAGTCACTTAAATTATTTCTTTTTGACAGTAATACAGCAGTTAGCAAGGTTACATAGCTAGCAAGTGGCAGAATTATCTTCAAACCAGGGGTGGTCTGGCTCTGTAGCCCAAGTTCTCAATTACTGTGCCCCATTTATTAGATACATGAACTGTCATCTTAGACTGCTCATGACAGTTTTATATAGCACTACTTCTGAAACACTGACTAATACGCAGGGAAAGGGAAGAGATTTGGTAAGCTCTCACCTAACAGGTACAATGTAGGGTATAGGCCACACCTCCTGGGTGAGGGGCTCAACTACAACTTGGACTTTACCTAACAAATGCAAACAATGTAACCTAATCATTTACATCCATATATTACCTATATACTCGAGTATAAGCCGAGTATATATGGTAATCTGAAATTAAAAAAAGATTGTTTAATAGTATTTTAGGAGTTTACATGTTTTAATTTCTTAGAGCTAGCTATCATGACCCTTACCACCCAACAATATTATATGGCACATTTTTAAAATTTACTCTTTAAGAATAAATCTACGTGTGGATGATTTTCTGATATATTATTGACAACCCCAGAAAACACTGGGTAAGTCCAGGGATGAGAGACTCATGGTTCTGATAAAATTAAAACCTCTTCCTAAGAGCTAGGAATTAGCACCATGGATTTATATACATATCATTGCTGCATAATAATAAATGAAATAATATAGATAGAATAAAATCAACCGTAACCCTTAACACAGTATGATTTCGATTTTTTAAAAAAGCATACACGCCTAAGGACAAAGAGAAGAAATACCAAAAGTAAAAATGGATTTTTAGGGATGGTGAAAATGTGAGAATTTTTCTTCTGTGAAAAACCCCCAAACACACCCATAACAATAGTTCTAAAAAAAAAAATAAATTGGGAACTTATGGTAGAATGATCATTCAGACTGACTGACTTACTTTTATTGGTTATAAAAGTAAACTATGGGCTTGGCGCCCATAGCACAGTGGTTATGGTGCCAGCCACATACACCGAGGCTGGTGGGTTTGGACTTGGTCCAGGCCAGCTAAACAATAATGAATGACAACTTCAACAAAAAATAGCCAGGTGTTGTGGTGGGCGCCTATAGTCCTAGCTACTTGGAAGGCTGAGGCAGCAGAATAGCTTAAGCCCAAGAGTTTGAGGTTGCTGTGAGCTGAGACCCCATAGCACTCTACGGAGGGTGACATAGTGAGACTGTCTCAAAAAGAGAAATAAAAAATAAATAAATAAATAAAAGCAAGCTATGGTATTCCTTGTTGCTCTAAGTTACCTGTCAGGACTCAACTTATTTAAAATTAGGGTACAGTATAAGGCCTCTTATTAAGGCAGGCTATACTGAGAGGACAGCAAATCAATTATTGCCGCTCTTGCCACCTAGGCAATCTTGCAATGTTATGTTGTTGCTTCTGGTATTTAATTAGAATATTGCCAATATTAGTGTGCTACTGCATATATAACTTAATGAGTGTTGTGATTTGACAAACTTAATACTCAGATCATATTTAATGATCCATGACCTCTGTCCTCAAGCAGCTCACAATCCATTATTTCAGTAAAAGGCACTGAGTTAGAAAGGCTTACATGCATTGAATAAAACAAATGAAAGTGACATGCCTATTTACACTACCCTTACTTCGCTTACCGATAACTGGGTAATCAATTGCTGCAGGTTACAAATAATCTCTACATTTTCCTTTAATTCTTGGTCTTCCAAAGTCTCTGCTAGCTTTTGAAGATCTAGTTTGCAGCTGGAAATTCAAGCAAAAAGAACTCAAGGGTTAATCGTATTGCAAAGGTCAGAGGATCCATAATTATATAGTAAGGTGGCATAGGTCACTAACAAATATCTGGTAGGAAACTTACGCTGCATGCTGCCTGAGCTCTTCTAGCTTGGCATTCATTTTTTCATTTGCTTGCTCAGTCTGCAACAAAGACAAAGAAGATCATCAGTGGTAGTGCCTGACGGCCTTATCTAATTATGCTCTCTCTCCTACTCCTATGGACTAAAACCTAGGAAGAGAGGTTGCTTTTGCTATAATAGAGGAGTTAGTGAGCTTTGGTTATTTAGTGATAAATGTGTTTTTTTTTAACAGAGTCATGGAAATTAGCCCTTCAGTCAACATGAGCTACTAAAAATACTATCCAAGCAGCTGGGTTTTATGCTTGCCATGAAGCTCAGACTATGAGGTGGAGTGTGAAGCCTTAATTCCATAGAGAACATCACAACTAGGGGAAAAAGCAATACTTCCTGGCATGCTATTTCCTGCTGTGTGCAAAAAAAAAAAAAAACATCGCTTAAACTGCCTTCTACTCTACAGTTCCCTATCCCTAGCATAAGGGCATTTAAAACATAAAAGAGCCTCACACTAAATTTAAGCTGAGCTTTTTAAAAAAGTTACAACTATCTGATATGGTAGGCTAGTTTTAGCAAAAGACAGCAAGAAAAAAGGTAAGGCACAAGAATGATGGTAGAAAAAGAGAAAATAGTAGAAGGCAGTTACGTTTTGGGAAGAGTGACTGATATTTTTAGTTTTATTTCAATCACAGTATCGGTAACATACTGGATGTTATGACAGATTTGAGAAGAATAATTTATATAAGACAAAAATATATTATGAAGTTATGACAGGATATCAAATAATAAGCCTATCAGACAGCCACTGTGACAACCTTATAAAGGTCAGATGAGTATGTGGCTAGAATAATAGTGCTTCGTCAGCTATACTCACATGTGAAACACGGTTTCTAGAGTTACTTCAAAGGCATAAAACATAGCACTGGAGATAGAAAACTGTATATAAATTTCCCTACATCCCATTTTCACCCTTCTGCTTGTAACGGACAATATACCGCATATACTCGAGTATAAGCCGACCCGAGTATAAGCCGACCCCCCCTAATTTTACCCTAAAAACCGGGAAAACTTAGTGACTCGAGTATAAGCTGAGGTGGAAAATGCAGCAGCCACTGGTAAATTTCTTTTTTTTTTTTCTTTTTTTTTTTTTATTGTGGAGAAGGGGCGGGGAAAGAAGGCAGGGGAAGAGGTGTGTGACAGGGTCGGGCCAGTGGCATGGGGTAAATTTCAAAAATAAAAATATATACCCAAAACAATTACAATAATTGAGGAATCAGTAGGTTAAATGAAACATACCACATTAACCCATAGCATTCAATGGCAACTTTAATAAAGTGAATAAACCATTTAAGACAGTAAAGCATTGTAAATAAATGGTTAAAAATCCTGAATCCTTATACTCCAAAACCCCTGATTATACGGATTCAGGATTTATAAACATTTATTTACAAGACTTTACTGCCTTAAATGGGGTTTTCACTTAATTAAATGTGCCATTAAATATT
>CAUYPK010037467.1:0-12759 GCA_963574355.1 Loris lydekkerianus | reverse complement strand
TCTCAGCTATTTGTTTGTGCATGGGGTCTTGTGCTGTTTCTGCCCCATTGATCCTTGGGGGAGTTGATCTACTCTGATTATTCATATTGCCAGAGTTTTTCTGTTGATTTCACCTCATGATTGTTTTTCACCCTTGCCTCTGGCCGTCCTCAGAGTTGGGGAGGTGTCTCTCTAAGATTAGACCCCAGTGGGATCACTCTATTGTTGCTGGATCTTTGTAGGGAGTGACCCTGTGAAGTTCCTCTGGGGCTGCTCTAGCTAGGGAGTTCTGGTTGTGGAAGCAGCTCCGATGTGTGGCACACCTCGATTCAGCAACTGGTCAGGAGGTGGTGCGCACGGTTCTGGGAGTGCCTGGCACCCAGTGACTTTGGCACAGAGGGCCCAAGTCTCCAGCAGTCTCTGGCCAGGAGAAGGGCTCTGTGCAGAGGCAGGGAGGGCTCCAGAGGGCACACAGCTACCAGAGTCCCTGGCCAGATGAACGGGCTAGTGTGGAGACTGGGAGGGCATAGGAGGGAGGACGCAGGGTTGCGTGGCTCCCACAGTTCCTGATCAGGGAATGCAGAGGCCTGGAGGATGTTGGTCACCAGTCAGGGTTCACTGCACGGCTCTTATGGAGGTCTGGGTGGCGCCACCCAGGAGTTTGAGGTTGCTATGAGCTGTGACCTCATGGCACTCTACCCAGGGCAATAGCCCAAGGCTCCAGTGTACCAAAACTGTCTCACTCTGCCCATAAGGATTAAGGCTGTAAGGCAGTTCAGTCCCCGCCTTTAGGCTGCTCTGTCACTAGGTTACTTTGTCCCGCCCGATCTTTGCTCTGGGATGGTGAGGGGGGAGCTTGCCGGGGTAGTTTTTTCACAATGGCTTCCTGAGCCCAGCTCAGTGGCTCAGTCTGGGGCCCCAGACAATGCCCAAAGTTCTCCACACTCCTGCTCAAGCTCTCCCCAAGGCAGTTCAACTGAGTGCCAAGTCCAAGAACACCAAAAGAGTTCACAGGTAAGGCCTTTCCGGTTTGCAGTCTCACTGCTGCTTGTACTTACGGTTGCCGGCATGATTAGGTGGATCGAACACACGCAACCACTTGCCAGTTTTCCACTGTGTTTGTCCTCCTCTTGGGGTCCAGAAGTCTCTTGCTGGCTCCTTGTATCCTCAAAGGGATGATTATAGGCAGATCCCACCGGCCAGAGATGCCTGGAGTCTTGTCTCCCCAGACTCGCCATGCCCAGTTGCAGGGAAGGTGTTACTTGGCCGCCATCTTTAATCTCTCTGATTTAAGAATTTTATTGACAATTCTGATTGCTACTATCTTAACAGGAGAAAATGTCTTCAAGTTGAAATTAATCAGCAAAAAACATGAAGAACTCAAGAAAGGGTGTCTCATTTGACATTACTGTCTCTAGAACATAAATTATCCAAAAATATTGATTATACCAATATAATTATTGATCTTGCTAAAATGAAGACAAGAAAAAATAAGCTTTATCAGTAGATAGTTAATTATAAACTATATGTATCTCTATCCCTCAGGCAAGAATTGCTTGTCCATTAGTAGAACACTCAGATATGTGCAATAATAATTAATTTCAGTGATCTTTGATGTTTTGCCAACTTTTAATCATGTAAAAGCCATACACAAGTCTTTTGATTTTTGTTTTATACATATACATGTTATCATATTAGGGAGATAGGATTGTTAGATTTCATCTAACATGTTACTGGTTGATCTATCATGTTTAAATAAACCTCAGATGGTCTCCATTCATCCCTTGGCCCAGGCCCTCTACTGGTAAGGAAAGGATGTGATCTGTTTCATGTTTTCCTTTTTTTTTTTTTTTTTTTTGAGACAGAGCCTTAAGCTGTCACCCTGGGTATTGGGCCCTGGCATCACAGCTCACAGAAATGTCCAACACCTGGGCTCAAGCGATTCTCCTGTCTCTGCCTCCCAAGTATCTGGGACTACAGGCACCAGCCACAAAGCCTGCATATTTTTTTTTTTGGTTGCAGCCATCATCGTTTTTTTTGCGGGGCTGGGCTGGACTCGAACCCACCAGCTCAGATGTATGTGTCTGGATCCTTAGCTGCTTGAGCCCCAGGTGCCAAACCTGTTTCATGTTTTTGAAAAGGATGAGAAAAAGCAGCAAAGTGATAATCATTTCTAAAAGTGACATTATCTGATTTATGGTTTTAAAAGATGAAAAAGCAAGGATTCATTTCTTAAAATGGTCTTTATTGATTTTTTCCTTCAAAACTCAGATTAGACATTTTAGTATGAGGTAGAAGACAAAAGTATCTTGGACGAATTTTTGCATCACAGTACATCAAGTAGGAATTCCCAGGTGCTGAAAAGCCTACATCAGTTCTCTTATGTTTCCTATGGAAGTGACTCCCAGGCTGCAAATTAGTGATCCTTGCAGGATTTTTAAAGCAAGCCTTTGTCTGGATCCCCTCTGACAGCTAGGAGGGAATTGGTCTGGGCGGGTGCCTTAGCCTAAGGGCTCCAGGTGATTGTAATGGGAGGTCAGGGTTGACAGCCATAGTGGCAGCAGCTCCTTACTCTGCCTCTTTGCTCTCATTTGCTAATTTCAGTGCTCTCCCCCACCCCTTTATTTTGTTTGGCTTTTTCTGGGAAGCATCATCTTTTTATTCCCCTGGAAGTTTTCTTCCTTTAACTGAATACAAAGGGAATTACCAATTTACTGGGCTGTGATATTGCTTACAAAAGTAATAAAATCCTAAGAATACATACAGGTTAAAAATGTAATTGACTTAATCAAGAGGCAACCTCAGTGGGAGTTGAACCTATAACCTTTTGTGCCAGCTTCAGGGAGATGATATATGATAGGACTGAAAATATTATTGGACAGAATAAACAGTGTATATAAATCCATAGATCTAGATTTACATTACTCATGAGAGGCTGTTCACAGAATCCCAGGAGTAAAGCATGGCCGTCCATGTGAAGGTTTCTCTGGATACATTTAACATTGGACTCAGGGCTGAGCACATGGAGAAATGATGCTGTGATGAAGTTCTGAGCACCTGAGCCCTTAAACAAAGGGGGCTGAGGGATACCGGGCTGCCTGGCAGGACTTCCATGAGAATCATAAAACTGCTTTTTCGAGACATTTACTAAAAAATATGGCTGCTGTTCATGTGGCTATTGCCCAGTTTCTAGGCTGAACAGTAACATTTTATGATGAGAGGTAGTAAATTCCTTTTATTACCATAAATAATTAGTTTCTGGAAAGTACAGAGTCAAGGAAGCTTCAAGGTACCAGAGGTCCTGTGAGTGAGGGAGTCTTCTGTGGACCCCAGGTCACTATTTCTCGGGTTAGGCTTATTTCTTGTTTATAGACCCCCACTAACAGTTTAAATTTTTTTTTTTTTTTTTTTTTTGGTGTATTTTCCATTTCATCAAATCCTTTTACTGGGTGTTGCCTCTTCGTGTATATTAATGTCTTTTCTTTCTTAATCTTTCCATCCCTAGCCATGCTGTCACACTGAAAACTACCTTTCCTCCTGCAGGGTCTGCAGTGACAGCCTCCCAACTTCTCTCTTCTCTTATCTGCTCTCAACGTTCCACCATCATGATTTTCCTTAAGTGTAAATGTATTATGTAACTGCTTTGCTTGAAAGCCTCAAGTATTCCTCATCATTCTCAGATTAAAATGTGAGTCCCTCTTAGGGATAAGGCACTTCATAAGCAGTCCTCTGTCCACCCTGCTATCTCCTCCTCCCACCTGACCCTGCCCTCTGTCCTCCCCTGACCAGTGTAGGGTGATCCACCAACATCCTGCAGCAGGATTTGATTACCTAAGATCCTCATCAGGAAATCCAGATTCCTGTTTCCACTGAGTCCTGATTGGGCCAGAATCCTTGGGACCTGCCCAGAGGAACCGTCTATGTGCCAGCCCAAGGACCACTGCTAGGCCACTGGAATTGCCGACTGGAGCTGGAATGCAGCCCATCCGACTGCAGCCGACTGACTGTGGCCAGAGCAGCCCTCACAGGACAATTTCAAGGATCAGAGAGGATGGATTGGGAAAAAATATTGACTGCTTTCTAGAGCTGTTATATCTGACATTACTGCACTTAGAAATCCGAGAATGCTCGGGCTGCACTCGGACATCATCTTCTAAAACAAAACTATCTTAGAAACTTAACTTGCAAGAAGGCTTTAAATTAGACTTTTTGAGATCTGGATAAAGTACAGTAAAAATAGGTAGTGATTTGAAGCCAGATGACCTGAGTGAGGCTCAAATTTGCCTTTACTGACATTTCACTGTACTTTGTCCATTGGATAAGTTATTTTAATTTCCTGATCTGTAATTCCCTCTTCTGTAAAATAGACTAACAATGGTAGGTTTTAATGACACGAAGAAGTGTCTTAACAAACTAATTATCATCACTCTGTAGATTTTCTGTCTCTTTCTTTGGATTTGATTGAAGAAAGAAGACCCAGGGTTGAGAAGTGAAGGGATACTTAGTATTCAGAAAGTATTCTGAAGTGAATTTCAATGAGAACATCTATTTGAATTGGTGGGGTACAGATAAAGCAGTGTTGGAGGGAATTTTTAGCAATAAAATTGAAGTTGTTTGCTCTTAAAAGGGATATTGTTAAAATGAAAACACAAGACACAGATGGAGAGAAAATATGTGCAAAACATGTATCTGACAGATGATTTGTATCCAGATTACACAAACTCCTGCAACTGAAGAGTGAAAGATCAATGGCCCAATAAAAATGGGAAAAAGGTTTGAATAGATGCTTGACCCAGGAAAAAACATGGATGGCTAAAAAACACATGGAAAGATGCTCAATGTTATTAATTACAGAAATACAGACGTAGCCATATTGTAATATCACTACATATCTAACAAATCAAATGGTTAAAATTAAACAGATTGACCACATCAAGTGTTGGCAAGGATGTGGACCATTCAGAACTCTCACTCACTGGTAGTGGGGATGTGGAAGAGTATAATCATTTTTGGAAAAACAGTCTGGCAGTTTCTTAAAATATCAAACATATACTGCACCACCTGGCCATTCAAGACCTAAATATTTACTCAAGAGAAATAAAAGGATATATCCATATACTTTGTACATAAATGTTAACAGTAGCTTTATTTTAATGCCCCACACTTCAAAGAACCCCAATGAAATAGTTGTAAAGATAAATTGTGATTTATCCATATAATGGAATATTATCAATAAAAATTGTTAACTACACACAACAATATGAATGAATCTGAAAAGAATTATTTTGCATGAAAGAAGAAAAAAAAGAGTATACTGTGTGATTCCATTTATGTAACATTTTAGAAAATGCAAATTCAGGGACAAAAGTCAGTTCAGCAGTTTCCCAAGTATGGGCAGAGGGGGGGCATAAGGAAATTTGGGGGAATAATGATTGAGTTCATTATTGTGCTTGTGGTGATAGTTTCATGTCAGCACTTATCAGATTGTACACTTTAAATACATACTTTGTGGTATGCCCAGTTATACCTCAATGAAGGTGTAAAACACAATTTAAAACGAGCCTGTATTTTGGAGTGATATGACCTACATAAGTATTAATTCTGCCACTAGCTGATATTTTGACCTTGGGAAAGTAATTTTAATTTCTCTGAGAGTCAGTTTCTTCATGTGTGAAATGGGTCTAATAATGTTGGTAAGTTTAAAGAAAGTGAAGGAATCTTTAACTGTTAATTGCCATCACTCACACAAGCTGGTAGTTTTTGTCTCTTTCCTAAACTGTAATTGTAGAAAGAGTAGGGTAATGAGCCCAGAAAAAGCAGGCAAAGGAATTTTTGGAAATAGAGCTCATCTCACATTTTTTGACATTTGTCACCTGGGCTTACTTTGGAGGCAAGTTAAACTGAACAGAGAGTCCTACATTTCCTCATAAATGTTAAAATTATTTTAAAATTTTATTTGTGTAGGTTTAAGGGGTATGAATGCAGTTCTGCTACATGAATATATTGCATAGTGGTGAAATGGGCTTTCAGGGAATTCATCACCCATGTAATGTACATTGCACCTGTGAAGTAATTTCTTGTCACATACTCCTCTCTGACCCTCCCACCCTTCTAAGATTCCAGTGTTATCATTTCACAGTCTATGTCTATATACAAATTATTGAGATTCCACTTGTGAGAGTATGTAGCATTTGACTTTCTGTTTCTGAATTGTTTCACTTAAGATAATGGCCTCCAGTTCCATCCATCTTGCTGTCAAAGACACAATTTCATGTGTATGGCTGAAGTCAAGCGGAGAGGGAGGAGTTTACTTTGATAGTAGAGCATTGTGCTGGTCATTGTTGAGGATGGGTCTGAGAATATTCTGGAGAGTTGATTTAGTTATGGCAAATTTCTTCAACATGTGTATGTCATTAAAGTATTTGATTTCTCCATTACAAATGAGACTCAGTTTAGCTGGATAAAGGATCCTGGGCTGAAAGTTGTTTTGTTTTAGGAGATTGAAGGTCAGTGACCATCCTCTTCCAGCTTGAAAAGTTTCAGCTGAGAGATCTGCAGTCATTCTAATGTTCTTCCCCTTGTAGGTTATGATTTTCTTATGTTTGGCTGCTTGCAGAATTTTCTCCTTCATATTAACTTTGGCAAAATTAATTACAGTGTGTCTAGGAGATGCTTTATTTGGATTGAGGCTTGCTGGGGTTCTGAAACTGTCTGCTGTCTGAATTTCAGTATTTCTTGCCATGCTTGGGAAGCTCTCCTCCATTACATTTTGGAGTAGAGCATTTGTGCCCTTAGGAACATCTTCTTCTCTTTCAGGAATTCCTATAAGGCGAATATTTCCTTTTTTGGAGTGGTCCTACAACTCTCTCAGGAAATGATCCATTTTTGCTCTCCACTTCTCTGCCTCTTTGAGCATGTGGGAGCATTTAAAAGCTTTGTCTTCAATGTCAGAGATCCTTTCTTCTGCTTGCTCCATTCTGTTACTGAGGGATTTTACTGTATTTTTTTAGATCTTTGAGGGCTGCAATTCCTTGCCTCATGGTGAGTAAATCTTCGGAGATTTTGTCTTTTAATTCATGGAATTCTTAAGACAAGTTTTTAATTACTCCTTGAATCTCTAATTCAAACTTACTTCCATTCTATTAATCTTATTTACCATCCAAATTCTGAACTTAATTTCTGAAATCTCAGCCATTTGTTTATGAATGGGATCTTCTGTTGTGTCTCCTTTGTCATTCCTTGGGGGAGTTGATCTACTCTGATTATTCATGTTGCCAGAGTTTTTTTGCTGATTCTGCTTCATGATTATTTTTCACCATTTGGCTAGAGAAGCTGGTAAGGTGAAATTGGATTGAGGGCTCCTAGAATTGTAATTAACCAGCCTTTTACCAAAAAGCTGGTACTGGTGACTATGGCTTTTCCCCTACAGCTTTACAGTCTTCCCCATGTCAGAAATTGACATCAGTGACCACCCACATACTTAGGCCGCACACTGGAAATCATCCTTGAATCGTTCAACCCCCACTTACCTTCACCTGCCTCTCCTAAGTATATTCAAATTTTATCCACTTTTTTTCCATTTTTGCTGTCACTATCCTAGTTGAAACAATTGTCTTTTTTATCTAATATATTGTGAAAGCATCATATTTAGTGTCTGGACATCTCTTGAGCCACAACAATCCATTTAGAGATCATTTCTTTAAAGTTTTTTCAAATATTTATTTTGCAAAATGTCAAATTTATAAAAATCTTGTAAGTAGAGTACAAGAATAACTATTCTTTTTCTGAACTGTATTAGAATAAGTTGCGAAAATGATGTTGTAACTCCTGAACACCTCACTGTACATTTCCTACAATATATGTAACCACAGTATAACTACCAAAACCAGGAAATTAGCATTAATACATCACTGCCAGCTAATCCACGGACCTCTTTCAAGTTTTGCCAATTTTCCTATTATGTCATTATAGTAAAAAAATCTAATCTAGAATCATATATTGCATTTATTTGTCATTCCTCTTTTGTTTCCATCAATCTATCAGTCTGGAGTTTTTTTTTAGCCCACCTTTGGTTTTCATAATCTTGCTACCTTTGATGATTACAGACCAGTTTTTTTTTTTTTTTTTTTTTTTAAATGGTCCTAATTTGCTTTGTCTGATGTTTCCACATGCTCAGTATCTTTAGCAGGAATATTGCAGGAATCACACTGTGTTCTTTATGTTGTGTCCTGTCTGATGCTGGGTGCTTTTGATTTGTGCTTGTGTTGACCATGTTCCCTCAGATCATTTGACTAAGCTGGTGCCGGCCGGGCTTCTCCTCCTTGAGGCCATTCTCTTTTCCCTTGTAATAAGTATTTTGTGGGGAGGCCCTTTGACATTAGGTAACTCTCCTGCTTTAATCAACTTTCAAATTATCTATTTGTCCACTTATTTATATCAGGGTGAACTCCTGGATTCCGGTCTTTTTTCTTTCTTTCTTTCTTTCTTTCTTTCTTTCTTTCTTTCTTTCTTTCTTTCTTTCTTTCTTTCTTTCTTTCTTTCTTTTTGGCTTCAGATTAATGTGAGGGTACAAGCAAGTAGGTTACAATGTTTGCGTTTATTAGGGAGAGCCCCTGTTGTAATTGTGTCCCACACATATATTGCATTTATCAGTCTGGAATGGTAGCAAAGGAGGGTGGACTCCTATCTTATCCAATAGATTAGAATTTTTGCTATCATTGCTTGCTCCCAATTCCTGTCATAATTGTTCTCAATTTGGACAGTGTGTCCTTGTTGAGGCTGGCCTTTGTGTCATTCTTGAATACCTCCTTGCTATCTGGACCAATAAGATGTTTCAGAATCTTCCCTTGCTCTAGCTCTGGAATTAGACATTTTCCCAAGAAGCCAGGGTTCCTTTCAGAGAAGAATGATAGTTGGAAGCTGAGATCTGGGCTGTAGGTGTGGTCATTGCTGCTGGGGGTTGCTGCTCCTAGGTCTTCCTGGTGGACAGAACTGGGGCTTGTCCACACAAGTCTCTGCATCTGTCTCTGTGTGTGGAACCCATGAGCTGGTCTCAGTGCCTCCATTTCTCATGCAGCACTACGGGGTTTACAGGAGTTTTCTTTCATTTGTAATAGCATCTCAGAGAGTGAGACACCTTTTACCTTCCTATTTTTGTTTACTCACTCTGTCTCTTAGCTCGTCATCTGCCCCCTCTGTTTTTCCTTGCACTCCAGCCACGCAGGTCTTGTTTCTAGTCCTCAGACCCTCCTGGTTAATTCCCACCCAAGTTATCATTTCTGCTATTCCTTTTGGCACAAATCTCGTTGTTTGCTACCTTCCCAGTGCCATGTCTCCATCTTTCCTGATCCTTACAGGACTCCTTATTTCTGATCATTATCTTGTTACTCTTGCCAAAGGAAAACTCTGAGACTAATCTGGGCTTTAAGAAAAATATTTTTAATTGCAGTCTTGGCAGGAATGTCCAGCCTTATGAAGGAATGGCCTCCATGAATAAAGGTTATAGTTGGTATTTAAAGAGAAAAAGATCTATGAAGTTACAATATTTATGCTCATTATTCTTATTGGGTGAAAAGCAGATTTACTCGCATGATTATATCTTCAAGGACTGCTACCTATCTGTAAATGTCAGTGAAGGGGGGGGCACTCAATTGGCAGAGATCTCATAGACCACAAAGGCTTGTATGAAAGGTCTTTATTGGTGGGGGAGGGGGATGTTGCAGGATAACACCAAGGAGGAGTGAGGAAAGAAAGAGAGAAAGGGGAGAAAAGAGAGAGAGAGGAAAGAGGGGGAGAGACAAAGACCGAGAGAGACAGAGAGAGAGGAGAGAGAGAGAAGAGAGAAAGAGAGCATGCCTGTGAGAGATTTATATAGGTTTGGTTAGGGGAAGTCTTAGAATGGTGATGGGAGGGTAGAATAGCCAATAAGGAGTTACTACCCTGGCTGGAAGAGGCATTAGGGGCAGACCGTAGTTAATCTTGGTCTGTAGAAAGTAGGGGCTTCTCTGGGGCAATTACTTAATATTCCTCCCTTCTTGATTTATTAAAAATAGGGGGTTGGCCTTGGGATAGGGGATGTAGAGTTCTCTCTTCTGTAGTTTCTTCCTGCTGAGAAGGGCTTGTAGTTTCGATTGGCCAACTAGAGGACGATTATGATTTTTTTGTTGGGAGGATGTAAGTTTTTCCTTTTAGACTGTTCTTTTAGTGGTGGTTGTTTAGGAAAATCTTGTGGTTCGGAGTAGCGTAGTCCATTTACGAACAGTTTCTCTTGTTGTAGGTTTGGAGTACTAATTGAGTACCTGTTGAGATAACTTTGAGAGTTGAGTTTGAATAAAACGAGTTATTGAGTAGGAAATGTTAGCTGTTCCTGTGTCTATGTTAGTTGTGATTCCCACTGCTGCCAGTAAGGGAAGTATGGTTACTTGGGCAGCCCATTTCATATGAATTGCTGGATAGAGAGAAAGAGGAGGCAATAGAATGGATTTATTTTCTGTAATAATTTTAAAATTAGGTAGTAACATAACTACGGAACAGAGATTCTGAGTGTGGATGGGGGAATTGGGTATAATTTTTTCCTGCAGAGAAACTGGAAGGAAGTATGGCATTTTCTGTGTAACTTCTTTTTTGGATTGAAAGGGAAAGTGACTATATTAGAGCACTTTGATGGGTTTAGGCTCTTTGATAGGGGAGTGGTGCTTGTCTAGTTGAAGTAAAGATGACTGGATGACTTGATTGAGTGAGGATATAAAAGGTTTAGTTTTATGTGTGTAAGTTGTTAAATTAAGAGGTGTGGAGTCTGAAAGTTTGAGAGATAAAACGTTAGGAATTATGACTGGGGTGGTTTGAAGTTTAGTGTGTAAGAGACCTTGAAGATTTAATCTAATTCAGTAGCCCAGTTTATATTTAGGGTGATGTTTTAAAAGAGAGTATGTTCGTAAGATGGAATTATAGGTTAGATTTAAGATTTAGTTGGGGTGTGAGGGTGGAGAGATTAAAATTTCGGATTTGATTTTGGCAAATTTCTTCTTTTAAAATTTGGGAATGAGTTTAATGATTTTGATAATATCTGTTAAAGGAGGGGGGATAAATTTTGGTTTTAATACTGTTATGATGAGTTCGTAAAAGTATGGCCAAGAGCATGGAAAAGTAGTTGTTGATAGTTGTATGTAGGTGTCAGTGACCTTCCAGGGGGCTATGGATTCACAGCCTCAATAGGCACATCCTTTACTATATTTTGAGTTAGGATTTTGAGTACTGTAAGTGTATATTTGGAGGGTGTAGTTTAGATAACAATGTTTGTCTAAAGAGACTGAGGTATATGAATCATCTTTAAATAATTTACATAAGGTGACATTAAATAATATATTAGAGTGATTTGATTTTTTAATTAATGTTTTGCTAATAGAGGTGTGACATGATTTCCAGGTGTTAGACTGCAAAGTTGATGTGTTATTTTCATGTTTTTTCTCAGTGGCCAGAGAGTGAGAGAAGTTGAGGGTTTTGTAATTGAGACTCATAAGTATTAGGAGAGATTATTAGGAATAAGAAAATTATGAGAGGCATTTTAGGAAGGTAAGAGAATACTTTACAAATATGGAGTAAAGGGATAGAGAGTATTTGGTTTTTGTGATTATTATGGTGGAGTAATTGTGATTGGATTAATCTTAAAGAGTAATATTAGGAGTATAGTTATTATTACTATGAAGATGTCTATTGGTGAGTATTAAGGGAGATAATGATTGAAATTTTATGAGACGTATCTTTTAGAGTGTTAGGACCTCAGGTGAAGGATGAATTTCAGTTTTCTGGACCTCTGGAATCTAAGTGAGTTTAAGTTTTAGAGGGCCTTTTTCTTGAGCTGAGTATGAGGGAAGATTTTTAGGTGTCGTCTGTTGACCTGTAGTAATAGTTAGATTAAGGAAAGGCTTAATGAGAGATATATGAAATTATCCAGGAAATGAGGCTAATTTTACTGCAGTGGGTATTGATAAAATTACTCCATGAGGTCCTTGCCATTTTGGCTCAAGTGGTTTTTTGGGATGATTAGGAGGAGCTACTAGAACTTGATCTCCTGGGTGAAAGGAGGTGGGTAATGAAGGTGTTGGGATAGGAAGAAATGTGTCTGTTTATTTCTATAAAAGGGATTGGATATACTGAAGAAGAGAGGATGAGATGAAGGGAGATAATGGGCTAGTTGATGGTATAAGTCCTGGAGGAAGAATGGGTCTACCAAACATTAGTTCAAAAGGAGAGAGGTTGGAGGGTTTTTTTTTTTTTTGAAGGGAATGTAGGCATAGATGTGCCAGGGATAGAAGAGTGATTCAGTTTAAGTGAAGTTTAAGGGAAAGTTTGGTTAATATAGATTTTAGGGATCTGTTAGACCTTTCAACCTTCCCTGAAGATTGAGGATGTAAAGAAATATGGAAATGTCAGGGGATACCTAAGGCTTTGGTTAAGGTTTGAGAAATGGTGGAGATGAATTCAAGTTCATTGTCGGACTGTACAGAATAGGGGGTTCCAAAGCTGGGAATATTGTCTTGGAGTATGATAGAGGCAACAGTGGTAACCCTTTTGTTTGTAGTAGGAAAGGCTTTAATCTAACCTGAGAAGATATTTATTAATACTAAGAGGTATTTATAATGTTTGATTTTAGGTATGTGTGTGAAATCAAGTTGCCAGTCTCTTCCAGGAAAAAGTCTCCTAGCCTGATGAGTTGGAAAGTGTGGGAGGCGAGACTTTGTTTGTGGGTCAGAGCGCTGGTAGATTTCATAGGATAGGGAG
>CAUYPK010037466.1:0-17838 GCA_963574355.1 Loris lydekkerianus | reverse complement strand
GATCAATGACATGAGGAACCACAGAAATTTAGAAGGTGATTGTTGAAAAGGTGGGTGTATAACTTTTAAAAATCAATTATGTTTTAATTTATTACATGCCTCAAAAAAAAAAAAAAAAAAAAAAAAAAAAGTTGAAAGTGTCAAGAGCAGATTGCTTGATTGCTTTCACAGAAGCTGAAGGGTTTGGTTAACTCATCTCGGAGAACTGTTCAGGAGCTCAGGCAGAGCTGGTGCGGGGAGGCAGAGGGGAGTGAAGCAGAGGAGAGGGGCGCAGAGAGGACCTTAGGAGCAGAGACGGGAGAGCTGTTGCGGCTGAATGCACCCCAGCCCACACTGGGCAAATGCCCACCCACATTTACCCCCCTTTGCTGAGGCAGAGAAATACAGGGTAGATGGTTGGATCATTGCCATGTTCTTCCTTTTGAATTTAGTCTAAATTGATTCACATGGTAAGAAGGCACAGGAAGAACTTACGACCTCTGTGGCAAGGAAAACCAGCCTTCAAACAAACAAAGGACGTAGTCAGTTAGTGAAATAAAAAGACAGCTGTGGCTCCTGAGAGACTTAAAACTGCAGCTCAGGGAAGCCTGTGCACAGGCAGAGGTGAAAGCACAGAATGTTGGGAATGCTTCTGATCAGAAGGAGCTTAAAGGGGCGTGTGCTGTAACTCAGGACATTATGTCTGCAAATCCAGAAGTGGAAACAATGTATACAGCAAGTTCAGAAGTAGAAACAATGTATACAGTATATTTAGCAGTCACTCTTGATTTAAAGCCTAATAACATGACCTTTTTATATCTTTTATTAACTAATGGTAAGTTTCTCTTTGACTTGGTGGTTTTCTTTCTGTAATAGTTTTCTGTAACAAACAGCATCCAAAATAGTATAAATTCCATATAACACTTAGATACAAAAAAAAGTATATCAAAAATGAATAATTTACTGTGGTCTAGAAATAACCAACAGGAAGATCTGAGTAGCCTACTAATTGTATAACAGGAAATATAAGGAAATCATGTGAAGAAAACTGTAAAAAAATTGCTGAGAAATATAAGTGATTCAAATAATGGAGAGACAAACTGTATTTGTATGAAATAAGTGGCTATATGGAAGATCATACTAGTTTAAAAAATAACATGCAATTTAAAAACAAGGGTACATGTTAAATTTACTAAGTATAGAGTATAAATGTCTTAACACAATATCTAAGAAAATGCGGTGAAGGCTATGTTACCCAGTTTGATGAAAATATTTCAAATGGTATATAAACCAGCACATTGTACCCCATAATTGCATTAATGTACACAGCTATGATTTAATAAAAAAAAAGTCCTAATAATAATATCAATGGAAAAAATACCATCATGGTTGCTTGAAACTTTCCAACATTATTCTAAATTTTATCTGGAAGAAAAATCAAGCAAGAGAAAGTTTGACATATTTAGTAGATTAAAAAAAAAAAGGAAAACTTAACTTGAAAAATATTAAAATATATTATAAAACTATAATAATTAAAATAGTAGGCTAATAACATAGACAACAAAAAAAAAATCAAGAGAAAATATCAGAAGTCCTTAAGCGGACCTGATTGCATGCATAATCTTAATATGAAGGGATTAGCTCACATCCAAGAGGAAGAGATAGATTATTCAATAAACAGCATTGTGGAAATTAGCTTTTTGGGAACAAACAAAACTAACTTCCCTCCTTACCGCATGCCATGAGCCAAATTAAAATCCATGTGGATTACAGTAAAATTCAGTATTAAAAATTGAGAAATACAATGGAAAAAGAAAATAATGTTTTCCACAACCACACATCTGTTAACATCCCAAATATAGAGATAACTCATAGGGGCTGAAAGCCATTAATATTCCCCAAAACACAATATGTGAGGGATTTTTAGTTTTGTTAGTACTTGACACTATTATTTAAATCAACATAGAAATGCCATTTACCCACCTACTAAACTAGCAAGAATTTTTCAATGTAATATATTCTTTATCTCTGCTATCTAATATGGTATTGACTAGCCACCTGACACAGTCTGAATTGAGATGCATTATAAAGTGTAAAACACAATTGGAAATCTGAAGACTTAGTACAGAAAAGATAAAATATATCTCATGAATAACTTTATACTGATTATATATTACAATGATAATATTTTAGATATGTTGGGTTAAGTAAAACATACTAAATAAAATAATCTATTTTTTATTTGCTTTAATGTGCTTACTCTGATTTAAATTGTGGACATGGTTTATATATTTCAAGTATACATTTCAAGTGTATAGTATGTGGTAATTAGGGGGCAAATAGTTACTATTATATGCTACTGGTACAGGTACCAATCCTGCTATAGACCAAGATTTCTGGACGACATTTTAGTGATACATATCAAAAGCACTTATTTTTGTAGAAATTGTGTCCTTTGATCCCAGAATTCCATCTCTCGGACTCTATCTTAAGAAAGTAATTAGAAACAGAACAATGATTAGAAAGATACAAATAATTTATATAAAACATATTAACAATAGTGAAAGATTAGAAATAAATGTTAATTGGGAAATAATTAAATTATAATGTGTTCATTTATGACATGAAGAAGTACATAATACCAAGTTAAGTGAAAAAGAGCAAGATTTAAACTATTTTTATTACATTATTATCCCAAATATGGGAAGAATACACACAAACCCACAGATAAAAGACTGAATGAAAGTGGACCAACATATTAACAGTTTTTTCTAGGCTGTGAAATTATCCATTATTTGTGCCATTTGTGTATGTGTATTTGTGTTTGCAAAGTTTTGTTAATAAGCATATGTTCATTTTCATTAAAAAATTAAGTTTTCTTTTTGGAAAAAGTCTTGTCTTCCAATTTCTTCAAACTGACAAGTCATAACTAGGCAACAAGGAAATCACTAGCAAAGAAATCCTTGAGTAGGGGACATATGTTTGCTTGGGAAATAGCTTAGCTATACCTACACGACAACTTGAAAAATAGAAAAGAATATGAAATAGGGTCAGATTTCAATGTGAAAGTCAAACTAGCTTAACTAACCTTTCATCCTGGTCTAGGCTTTCTTGCAGGCTTGCTCCCTGTTGGGTCAGGAACTTAACAAGCAAGGAAGACTAGGCCTGGAGTAGAGGATTGCCATGTGTGTACACACGTATAACAGATCCACAAGCGTAATGCCTTCTCACCTTATTGCCCAAGAAAATGCATTTTAAACGCATACATGTTATTTAGCTGTGTAAATATCCAGCATCACTTCCCCCTCATCCATAAGTGGTTAGCTTACTTCTTATGCTTTCTGCTGCTAAGGAGGTCAGAGGCATTTTTTTGGCATGTGATTGATGGGAAAAAACTGATTTACTGTAAGTGAGGGCACACGTCCAACTTTGTCCTAAATCACCCACGTCTATTCAACTTCATCCTAAAGCCTCATACCAAAGAGAGAAATGTTGATCTCATGTAATTAAACATCATAAAGAGTCTAAACATTAGTGACCCAAGTATGTGAGTCAGTGTCACAATAAAGATTCATTCATCCAAGAACCCAAAAAATGCAGTAGAACTAATGAGCTAGATTTGCATAGCAACAGAAGGGAGAAATTGCCTGGTTTGCTATATACAACATTTGGATCATATGAAAAAAATCTTAACTTTTATTTTCATTATTATAAGAGAGAATATAATAATTGTATGTCTTTGTAGGGCATGTGTAATGTTTTGATACAGGCATACAATGTGAATTAAGAAAATCTGGGTAATTGGGGTATCCATCACCTCAGGCATTTATACTTTCTTTGTGTTAGGAACATTGCAATTCCACTCTTAGTTATTTTAAAACATACCCTTGCTAATTATTGATTATAATCACTTTTTTGTGTTATGAATATTATTCATCATATCTAACTAACTATATTTTTGCACCCATTAACCATACCCACTTTATTCCTTCACCCCACTACCCTTTCCCAGACTCTGGTAACCATCATTTGACTCTCTGAGTCCATGAGCTCAATTGTTTTCAATATTTACCTCCCACACATGATTGAGAACATGAGGGATTTATCTTTTCTGCACCCAGGTAGTTTCACTAACATCTTGTTATTCAGTCACATCTATGGTTGCCACAAATGAGAGGATTTCATTATTTTTGTGTCTATATAATATTTCATTGTGTATATATTCTATAATTTATTTATCCATTCATCTGTTTATAGACACTTAGGTTGATTCCAAATCTTGGCTATTGTGAATCGTGCTGCAATAAACATGGGAATGAAGATATCTTTTCAATAGACTGAATTCCCCTCCTTTGGATACATATATACCCAGGAGTGGGATTGCTGGGTCATATGGTATTTCCATTTTTAGTTTTTTAGAAATCTCCATAGTGTTCTCCATGGTGGTTTCACTAATTTACATTTGCACCAACGGCGTACAAGTGTGTCCTTTTCTCCACATCATCCCTAGCATACACTATTGCCTGACTTATTGATAAAAGCCATTTTAACTTGGGTGTTAAGATATCTCATTATGGGTTTGGCACCTGTGGCTCAAGCAGCTAAGGTGCCAGCCACATACACCTGAGCTGGTGGGTTCGAATCCAGCCCAGGCCCACCAAACAACAATGACAGCTGCAACCAAAAAATAGCCGGGCGTTGTGGCAGGCGCCTCTAGTCCCAGCTACTTGGGAGGCTGAGGCAAGAGAATTGCTTGAGCCCAGGAGCTGGAGGTTGCTGTGAGCTGTAACGCCACGGCACTCTACCCAGAGCAACAGTTTGAGGCTCTGTCTCCAAAAAAAAAAAAAAAAGAAAAAAGATATCTCATTATGGTTTTGATTTAAATTTCTGTAATGACTAATGATGTTGACCATTTTTTAATATACCTGTTGGCCATTTGTCTTTTTTGAGAAATGTCTATTCATATATTTTGCCCATTTTTAATCAGATTATTTTATTTTTCCTATTGAGTCGTTGGAGCTCCCTATATATTCATTTTCAATAAAACATTAAATTTTTACTCCTTTTTGCGCATCTTTGACTGACTGGGTTAGTTTGAGAGCCTCATCTTCAGGCTCTGAGATTCTGTCTTCTCCTTGGTTTAGCCTGATGTTGAAGCTTTCTGCTATATTTTGAAATTACTGAAATAACTCTTTCATTTTTTAAGTTCTGTTATATTCTTTCTTATGTTGTCTACCTCTTTAGCAACTTTTTCTTTTTTTTTTTTTTTTTGCTGATGCCCTGAAATATTTCTGTGTATTGTTTTCAACTTTCTTTTCAATATCTATCATCTTCTTCTCCATCCATATCCTAAATTCCATTTCTGACATTTTGACAATTTCTTCTTCTTGAGGTCTATTGCTTTAGATCCACTGTGCTCCCCTATTCTCTTTTGCTTGGAACTCTTCTAATAATGAGAAGGAGAGGTCCCTATATGGAGCTTTTGTTACCTACTCTGAAAGGTTGTCCTAGCAGAGAGGGGCAGATGCACTGAGAGCCTAGCCTTGTATAGACCTCGTGCTCCTAAGCTGAGATGTCAGAATGAAGTCAGTTACAGCAACCTGGGAACTGAAGCCACTAGGTCCCTGCTGTGTCTGCTCTCTGAAGCAATGTCTCACTCAAGCAGCTCCCTGATCAGTCCAGAGGTCTGTGGTAGTGCAGGGGCCCTCACTGTGGTGCCAGCAGATAAAGTCTGAAGACCTAGGGTTCCTCTTCCTGTCCTTTCCTGTGTGTGAATGTCTCCTCCAGACACCTTCCTATCTTGTAGATTGGATCCTCAAGTCACCTTCTCCTTAACTCTTAATGTCCTCAGGGCCACCTCCAGTAATTCACAATGTTCTCTCTCTTCAGGAAGGCCCATCCGGTAGGTAGGTAGGCATCCATCTAAAACTTTTGATCCCATTCTTGAGAGCACTGCCTGTGGGAGGCTTCTAGTTTGCCATATTGCCCCTCTCAGAAATTATTAAAAAAAAAAAAACTACTAAAAACAAGCCTCATATATTTCAAAATTAAGAAATACTATTCTAAATAGTCCATAGCCAAAGAATAAATAGTAATGGAAATTGTAAAATGTTTTGAACTAAACCATAATAATTAATATGTAACTAGTCTCATGATATGCAGCTAAATTAGTTCTTAGAGACAAATGTATAGCCTGAAGAGCATACGTTAGAAAAGAGAATAATCTAAAAGAAAAATGACCTTAAAATTTACAAAGAGCATACTAAATGCAGAATACAAATGTCTACATACAATAACTAAGAAAATGCCATGAAGGCTACATTGAACAGCTTGATGAGAATATTTCAGATTGTATATGAAACCAGCACATTGTACCCCTTGGTTGCACTAATGTATACAGCTATGATTTAACAATAAATTTTTTTTTTTTTTAATTTACAAAGAGCAAAATAAGTCCCCCAACATAAAAGAAGTTAGGAAATGCTAATAAAACAAGAAAAACAAACATGAAAATACACAGGATCAAAAACCAAAAGCCAATTCATGAAAAAATAAACAAAACGAATAATCCTGTGGGACAGTGATTAAGAGATAAAAAACATTATTAAGTGTAAGAAATGAAAAGAAGAGGGAACGGAGCAAGATAGAAGACCAGAAGGATCATTGGTGGAGCTCTCTTAGTACAACTGGGGAAGCGGAGAAAGCCAAGCCATGCCTGGCCCAGAGACCTTGCCTGGAGCTGTGGCTAGGGGTGCGCAGGAAGGTGGTGACATACTGGAGACAGTGCATGAACCAGAGAGGTGGAGATCTGACACACTAGGCAAGTTTTTACAAGCCAGCAGGACCTATGCAGAGGTCGAGAATGGGAGGAAGCCTTTTTGCAGTTTTCAGTTCTCAGGGGAAGCTACTCATTGAGCAAAACCTTGGAAGAGTGGGTGCACCCAACTGCATAGCAGCCAGATTTGAGTACTGGTTGCAGTGGATTTGCCATCAGTTAGGTGGCGTTCAAGACAGCCATACTGGGAAGGTCTTGGCAGCCAGGGGCGGCCATTGTGGGAAGGTCCAAACCGGTTGTGAGGGCGGGCCTCTTATGGGGACACAGCCTTCTTAGTCCCCCTGGCTGGGATCAGACCTCCACTTCTGACAGGCTCACAGACTTCCACACCACACGGGCATTGTTGTCAGGGGCACAGTAAGATGTACCTCTGAAGGATTCTGGAGAACTTTAAGATACCAACCCAGTGGGCTCACCGCGGACAACTAAGTTGGGAAACAGGTTTATGCCTGGGAACTAGAGAGAAGTTACCAGCTGGGTTGTCCGTTCCCTAGTTCCCTAAACCCAGGGCGCCACCTGGCGTCCTGGCAGTATATTGCAACGTAATATATTCCTATTACAGGCAGACCCTTCTGACACACACACACATACACATGTATGTATGTATGTATACATATATGTATACGCTTTATATATGTATATATAATTATTTTTTATCTTTTATTAGAGCTTCTTTTAATTTTGTTTTGATGTGTTTTGTTTCTTGCTAATTCATTTGATTCTTTTTTTAACTTCCATTTTTACTTTTATCAAGAGCAAGGGCTCCTGTATGTCTGGTTACAGTATTTTAGCCTCATTTATTCTCTGTCTGTGTTTCACTCCACTACGTTCTCTCTTTGGATGGATACTATTCGACCTTTCTCATCCCTTCTGCATAAGTCACTTCAGCAACAGCTAAGATATCCCCTCCGTTTTTTGTCTTTCTTCTTTCTTTCTTCATTCCTTTTGCCTCTTTTGATTCAAAGTTATTAATTTCTGCTATCTATTCTTATTTTATTATTATTTTTTTTTCTTTTTCATTTTTTCTGAGAGCTGGGTGACCCATCCTTGGCCTGGGAAGTGGGCCACAGCAGTAGTCTGGTTCAAGGAGGCCAAGAGACCTTTATACCTTTGGCCCTAGGAAGAAAGTATTGGCAAAACCACACTGCAGAATTTTTCTATTTATTAGAATCACATCCTCTCCCTGGACTTAGCCAGTAAGAAACATCTCCCGAACAGACCAATCTCAAGCACTGAGAACAAAGAAACAACAAAAAATCTTCCAACAAAAAAAGCCCTGGGTCAGATGGAAAAGCTTCACACCAGAATTCTATCAAACCTTCAAAGAAGAGCTTGTACCCATGCTGCAGAAACTATTTCAAAAAGCTGAGAAGGAAGAAATCTTTCCTAACATGTTCTACAAAGCAAACATTACCCTGATACCAAAACCAAGAAATGACCCAGCTAAAAAGGTAAATTTCAGACCAATTTCACTAATGAATATAAATTCAAAAATTCTCAATAAAATCCCAGCCAATAGATAACAGCTACATATTAAAAAAAAAATCATTCATCATAATCAAGTAGGTTTCATTCCAGGGATACAAGGTTGGTTTAATATACGCAAGTCTATAAACATAATTCACCATATCAACAGAAGCAAAAACAAAGACCATATGATCCTCTTAATAGATACAGAAAAATAATTTGATAAAATTCAACATTCTTTTATAATTAGAACACTTAAGAATGTAGGCATAGGTGGCACATTTCTGAATCTAATTGAAGCCATCTATAACAAACCACAGCTAATATTATACCAAATGGAGTAAAAACCGAAAGCTTTTCCACTTAGAACTGGATCCAGACAAGGTTGTCCTCTATCGCCACTATTATTCAACATAGTCCTGGAAGTTCTAGCCAATACAATCAGGCAAGAGAAGGAAATAAAGGACATTAAAATAGGAACAGAGGAGGTCAAACTCTCCCTCTTTGCTGACAATATGATCTTATACTTAGAGAACCCCAAAGATTCAACCCCAAGACTCCTGGAAGTGATAAAAAAAAATACAGTGATGTCTCAGGATATAAAATCAATGTCCATAAATCAGTAGCTTTTGTATATGCCAGTAATAGCCAAGATGAGAAGCTAATCAAGGACACAATTCTCTTCATAGTAGCTTCAAAGAAAGAAGTGAAGGACCTCCATAAAGAAAATTATGAACCCCTAAGAAAAGAACTAGCAGAAGACATTAACAAATGGAAGAACATAATATGCTCATGGTGGGGAAGAATCAACATTGTTAAAATGTCTATACTTCCCAAAGCAATATACAGATTCAATGAAATCTCCTTTAAAATACCAACATCATACTTTCAAGATTTGGAAAAAATAATTCTTCATTGCTTTTGTATGGAACCAGAAAAAAATCCAGATAGCTAAGGCAATTCTTAGTAATAAATACAAAGCCAGGGGCATCAGCCTACCATACTTTAGGCTGTACTACAAGGCCATAGTGATCAAAAAAGTATGTTATTGTCACAAAAAGAGAGATATTGACATTTGGAACTGAAAAGAAAAATGTGATATGAAGCTAACATTTTACAGCCAACTAATCTTTGATAAACCAAACAAGAACTTTCACTGGGGTAAACAATCCCTTTTCAATAAATGGTGCTGGGAGAACTGGCACCATTATATCCACATGTAAAAGATTGAAACTGGACTTGCACCTTTCTTCACTCACTAAAATCGATTTAAGATGGATAAAAGATCTAAATTTAAGACACAAAACAATAAAAATCCTCGAAGAAAGTGTGGGGGAAACACTTGAAGTTATTGGCCTGGGGAAAGACTTTATGAAGAAGACTTTTGTGGCAATTGCAACAACAAAAATAAATAAATGGGACTTAATTAAACTGAATAGCTTCTGTACAGCTATGGAGACAACAGCCAAAGCAAATAGAAAATCATCAGAATGGGAAAGGATATTTGCATATTATGAATTGGACAAAAACTTGATAACTAGGATCTACAGGGAACTCAAATTAATCAACATAAAAGGAGACAACAATCCCTTATATCAATGGGCAAGAGAGATGAATACAACATTCTCTAAAGAAGAGAGGCAAATGGCTAACGTATGAAAAAATGCTCATAATCTCTGTCAGAGAAATGCAAATCAAAACCACCCTGAGATATCACTTAATCCTAGTGAGAACGGCCTACATCACAAAGTCTCAAAGCTGCAGATGCTGGTGTGGATGTGGAGAGAAGAGAACACTTTTACACTGCTGGTGAAACTACAAACTAATACAACCTTTTTGGAAGGAAGTATGGAGACTCCTCAGACAACTCAGATTAAACCTCCCATTTTATCCTGCAATCCCATTACTAGGCATCTACCCAGGAGAAAAAAATCTTTTTATCGTAAGGACATTTGCATTAGACTATTTATCACAGCTCAGTTTACAATTGCCAAATTGTGTAAACAGCCTAAATGCCCACCAAACCAGGAATGGATTAACAAACTGTGGTATATGTATACCATAAAATACTATTCAGCCACTAAAAAATATGGAGACTTTAGATCTTTTGTATTAAACTGAATGGAGGTGGAACCCATTCTTCGTAGTAAAGCATCACAAGAATACAGAAGCAAGAATCCAATGTACTCAACAATCCAATGTACTCAATTGTACTATGAGGACAATTGATGACCTAGTACATGGTGGGGGGTGAGGGAATGGGAGAGCAGAAAGAGGGAAGGAGGGAGAGGGTGGGGGTATCACGGTGTGTGACACATCTCTTGGAGGCAGGACACAATTATAAGAGGGACTTTACCTAACAAATGCATTCGGTGTAACCTGGTTCTTTGTACCCTCAATGAATCTCAAAAAATAAAAACAAATTAAAAAATTAAAAAAGTAATAATTAACAAAAAAAAGAAATGAAGAGAAGACATGTATCAATGTAAAAATACAAATAAAATGTTATTAAAGATAATTGTATTCATTATTAATTTATCAAGTTCTGTTAATCATGAGAGGAAGAAAAATTTTACTCTTACACCATTTTTCCAGAAAATCAAAAAAAGAGGTTCATTCTCCAACTCATTTTCTGAGGCTGATATAACCTGGACACCTAAACCTCAAATGATTTGAAAAAGGAAAATTATAAGCCCATCTTTACTAATGGGTATAAAGTCCTAAACAAAATAACACTCCACCAAGTCCAACAAATAAATTAAAAGGATAATATGCTATGTTCAAGTCAAATTTATTCTCAGAAATTCAAGGTTAGTTTAACATTAAATAATCAAAAAACATAGTTCACAAAGTTAATGTCAGAGGAAAAAAATATCATGTTAATAGATGAAGAAAAAGCATTTGATAAATTTCAATATCAAGTTTTTAAAAATTACTCTTAGTAAATTATAATAGAAAGTAACTTCCCCACACTGTCAATAGGTGCCTTCAAAACATCTATTAACAGATGTCATACTGAATGGCAATACACTTAAATCTCTTTTTTAGTTCAAATTAGAAACTTAAGATTTTCACAAACTATTAAAAAAACTAAGTAGCCAGGAACAAGACATGATGCCAACCATGTGAAGATAAGTCTATAACTGGAGAGGTGAGAAATGGCAGCATATACACATTTTCTTTATAGTTGTCCTTTGACAACACTGAAGTTTATCTGAGCCCTGTGTTCCCAGAAAGCACCTACACTTAATTCTCTTTCAACCCTATCATGTTCTAAGAAAGGGAGAACCACAAAGTATCACCCTGCCCTTGCATAGGACTCATTGCCCACCTTTCCTCAGTACTCCCTGCTAGTTTCTTTTATAAAACTCCATATTTTCCTCCTTTCCTTGAAATGAAATCTCTCTCTTTGAAATTGGAAACAAAATAGTTCCTCTATCACCAACTGCCATTTGACATTGTCCTAGCTATCATAGCGATACAAGAAAAAGTTATAAAAGGTACAAGAATAAGAAAGGAAGAAATATAGCCATCATTAGTCATAGATAATAAGATTATTAAATAAAAAACCCTTAAGAATCTATAAATAAAAATCAGAATTCATAAAATGAATCATTTATCAATAATTATATCATTATATTTACATAATAATTATATACATAATATACATAATATACATTATATACATAATAATTATATAATTATAATTAATAAAAAGCTAGCATGTTTCCTGAATAAAATATCAATATAAAGGAATCAAGTTTATGTTTATTTATAAACAATAACAATTTTAAAACATTTTGTAAAAAAAAAAAAAAACCATGTACATAACATAAATATATCAAATATCTAGGAAAAAAATCTAACAAAAATGCAGAAGAGGGAGGATTATAAAATTTATTTAGAGACATCACAATTTATATATAAATAAATATGCTTTAGTCAAGAATTTGAAGACTTGATATTGTGAAAAATGTCATTTCTCCTCAAACTGACCTGGAGATTGAATACAATCCCAATCAACATCACAGCAAGAGGATTGGTGATGCCAGCCAAGGTGGAGTAAGCCCCTTACCTTTTATCTCTCTTACTGATTACAACTAAAATCTGTTAACAAAATAAAAAAAAAAAAAAAACTGCCTAAGGGTTTTGAGAAGTAAGTAATAAAAGGCAAATTGGGGAGGTGAAAAATTTGACAGAGAATTGATTTTCTCAGGTGTATTTCTTTTATCTTCCAACTTTGACCTGAATGTGGCCTTAGTCATGGAACTTTATGGTGGAAGGAGGAAGGTAAAAATCTGAAAGAAAACCTGTCTTTATAGACCATGGGATGAGACATGGGAGCCAGTGAGGCTGGGGTCAACCCAGAGCTGGAAAGGGGGATTCTGGTTTTAGATTGGCATACGGCCCAAGCTCAGCCCTGTCTTTCTGGCCATGATACCAAAAAAGGGAATCACTGGTGAATGAGAGGAAAATTTCTTTTATTTTTTTTATTTTTTATTTTTTTTCTGTTTTTCTTCTTGTGATTAAAAAAAAAAATCAAAAAAAGGAATTATGTGACAGCACTGCAAGCAGCAAAAACCGTAAGACAATCCTGTGTTTCTCACCAAGGAAAAAAAAAAAAAAAGAAAGAAAGAAAGAAAGAAAGAAAGAAAGAAAGAAAAGAAAAAAAGAAAAGAAAAGAAAAGAAAAGAAAAGAAAAGAAAAGAAAAGAAAAGAAAAGAGGACCTTATGGTCCAAAAAGTGTGGAGGAAATTCCCAATAATATTTCTCTCTCCTTTTTTCAATAAAGATCATCCAACCCTGTATCCTTGGGCCCTGTATCCTTAAAAAAGGTTAGAGGCAATTAAATCAGGTTGAGGTCCGATATCACCGGCTCATTAACCAAGAATCTAACTATTATTCTTCACCGCCCTCCATAGCACCAATGATGGGTAAGATTCCCAAAACTGGGACAACCTAAGACAGGCTATGGAGAGGCTGCACGGTGGATTACATTCATAGTACCCAAAGAAGGGTAAGATCACTCTGCGTTCAGTCAACCTAAGACAGGGACCAAACCATTGATGTTTGTATCCACATGACGGGTAAGACTGAAACTGCAAGAGCAGGCAACCTAAGACAGGGGCTATGTTTTTCCGCCATACAAAAAACAAAAGAGGGAATTGTTGGGCCCTGCCATGTGCCTGAGGCCTAGTGCAACTTGCTGAGCCTGACTAGATGTAGATCCATCGAGCTACTTCCACGTAGCAATGACTCAGCATGGCCCGGCCTGAAACTGCCTCTACCTAGATACAGACAACGCAGTACCATGCCACTGGCCTGACCCTGTCACGCACCTCATCCCCTGCCTTTTCTCCCTGCCCCTTCCCCATGCTCTATATAAGCAGCTGCTTGACGCAATAAAGTTGAGTTCCTGCTTAAAAAATAATAATAAAATAAAATAAAGTATGCGAAGAAAATTCGGCCTCAAAGAAAAATGTAGTGGAAAAAGGGAGAAGTATTTTATAACTTTTTAGATAACTGTGGCTGTTCTACCTAATTACTACACCCAAACACAATAAGTTGCCGTTTCTTAAACTATATCAATGAACTTTTCATATTCTGTTATATTCAGATCCTTTACAAGGTCTCCCTTACATTTGAATGGATCCTTTATCCATGCATGATCTTGCAACATCTTATCACATAACTTTTAGAAAGGCTAGGTTCACTGAGTTATATAGATCTCATAAATATTGACACATTTAATTATACCTAATCAGTTAAATCATTTTGTCAATATTACCACCAATCTCATCAGAAAAATGTATAAGTATTTGGGAAACTATTGAATTCCCAGCAGCAGAGACAAGTTTCCCAAAATTCCATCTTTTTCTTGAAATCTCATTTTTTATCATCGCCAATGAATACTATCAGTTGGAAATTTTAGGCTCACTTCATTCACTTTCAAGAAAATCTCTGCCAAATGCCTAATGCAAATAACCACAGTTTGTCGGTTGTTCTTCAAGTAAATATGATGTTTCATGAAAAAAGCTTCTTGGGCGGCGCCTGTGGCTCAGTGAGTAGGGTGCCAGCCCCATACACCGAGGGTGGCGGGTTCAAACCCAGCTCCGGCCAAACTGCAACCAAAATGTAGCCAAGCCTTGTGGCAGGCGCCTGTAGTCTCAGCTGCTCAGGAGGCTGAGGCAGGAGAATTTCATAAGCCCAAGAGCTGGAGGTTGCTGTGAGTCCTGTGACGTCGTGGCACTTTACCGAGGGCAGTAAAGTGAGAGTCTGTCTGTACAATAAAAAAAAAGAAAAAGAAAAAAGCTTCTTGTTTTTCTCACATCTTAATCACAGGAGTGCTTTTCCTCCATGCAAAGATTGCATTTTGTAACACAGCAGAAGTGTCTCACGTATACTTTTTATTTTGTCACACAGAATATTAAAAAGGTGTGCACCCAAGGGTCTAGATTTAATGACATTCATTTGTATTGCTTCTTCTGGACATTTAAAGTGAAACTGCTTTGTTGTTCTTTTTGCTGCAAATGCATGGTGACAAAAAATACAATGTCTACAACTGAGGTTTGGACCTACAGCAATTTTTTAGCTACAGAGTAAGCAAAAGTTAAACTCTCTGAGCCTCAACTTTCTTATGTATAAAATAGAAACAAAAAATAAATGAATGGGATTAACATATGAAAATATGCATATAAAGTGAGTGCCTGGAATATAGAAAAACACTACAGTATGGACTAAAGACATATACATAAGCAAGTTCATGCACAAGAGATTATTAGAGAAAACCAAAGTGTTCTTTCATTAATAATCCAAAACTATTTATGGAAAGCCACAGCCCCACTCTGTGCTGTATCATAGGGATATAGAAACAGCACTGATCCCTGGTCTTCAGTAGTTTACCGGGGACACAAGCATTTAATTCGAGTGTGAGGGCCCAGTATAAGTGGAATTGTAAGAAAGGTATGCAGGAAGAGCCAAGCCACACAGTGAAATCCTCGCTCAGAGTCTGAATTTGGATCTAGGAAGTCAAGATCCTAGGCGAGTTCAGCCTGGATTTGAAGAAGTTTAGTGGGTCACCCAAGTGCCAAGGGGAGCTGGGGGCTGAAACTCTAGGTCCCTAGTGTGGCTCCACCCCTTCCTGCTGCTTCTGTAATTCTCTCATTATAATAATTAACTCCACTGGGAACATTTCTCACCTCCATTCATCTTAACTTAAGGTCGATAGTCATGGATAGAAATCATGGGTTCTAAGAAGTAGATAGAAAAGATAATTACATCTTAATTTCATTAGCCTGCAACTAAAGGTAGCCTTTCCTTCTATTGTGAAAATAGGTGTCTATGTCCATATCTCCTCTCATCTCAGAAGCTAAGCAGGGTCAGACCTAGTTAACATTTGGATGGGAGACCACCTGGGACTACTGGGGGCTGTCGGGCTATAAAAAATAGGCACAGTAGCTTATGCCTATTATCCTGCACTTTGGGAGGCCAAGGCAGGAGGATTGTTTGAGGCAAGGATTTTAGGATCAGCCTAAGCAACATAGTGAGACCCCGTCTTTACAAAAAATTTAAAAATCATCTGGGCATGGTGACATGTGCCTGTATTCTCAGCTACTTGGAAGGCTGAGGTGGGCAGGAGGCTCGCTTGAGCCCAGGAGGATGAGGTTGCTATGAGCTATGATAGTACCACTGTCCTCCAGCCTGGGTGACAAAGTGAAAGCCTGTCTCAAAAAATAAATAAATAAATATTTAAAAAGAAAACAGGCAGCAAGACACAGAGTAGCATAATTGCCTATGAGTTTGTCATCCATTGAAATAACAAATATTCTCATGTCAGATGGCACTGAGCGCTGGTATCACAACATGCTGCTCATACTCATTAGTACCTGGAAATCTAGACCATCATTTAGTAAAGACATCAATAAAGAAATGTGCATTACTAGATCACAGATCTATTCATTTTGTTAACACTATGTTAATATAATTGGTTTTCTTTGTAATCCTGTGTATTTTATTTTGTGCATTTAAAATATTAGTCTGAGAAGGAATCTACAAACTTCATCAGACTAACAATTCTCTGGCCCAAAAATGTGAGAGTGAGAACTACATCCTCCTTCCTTTATCCCCACCTTCCCTGGGTAGACACTGCACTGAATTCTCATAAAGAGAGAGGCAGCTTTTCTCAAGACAGTTCGAGGAAGCAGCCCAAACCATCAAGTCAGAGGAAGGTGAGCGAGCTGTTTTACCCATTAGGCACCATAGAAACAGGGCCTAGGGCCAAGGAGCTTGAACAATGCTGTCTACAAAAATGCTTGAGACAGACCTGGGGGAAAATTTTTATTTGCTCTAAACTGAAAATAAAGCCGCAGATGTGGAATCAATATGCGTCTAATTAAATAATCTACCAAACATCATATGTCAAATTCGTTTGTTGTTGAATTTAATATTCATAAATATTTTTGCATGTGAAAAAACTACTTATTATATTTTCTCACTTTGTAAGGAATCTCAAGTAAACATGATTATGAAGAAAGACCGTAAAAGATTAAAAGCTACCCATAGCCAAGTATTTTCAAAAGCAGAATTACAGAAGTATGCCCAGTATTTTATGGGGGATAAAAACATATTTATATGAGGTGGAAGGTCAGTACATTTCAGTATGTTTGAAAGGGTGTGGGGCAGGACTCCAAGACGAGAAGTGGGGCTATGTCTTCAAAGGTTGCAAAAACCACGCTGACTGGAAGTTGTAACTTGCCCTCTTGGCTCCCAGGAGGACACAGCCTCAGGGTTACGGCCTTGGGAAGATTTCCACCATTCACATCCCTTTTCTCTTCCTCTTGTAGGCTTCCCAATCTGCACCCCACCCTCCCTCTCCCCTCACTTTCAACCTCACTCCTTTCCCCAGGACTTGTCACCCTCTACGGAGGCCCAGGCTCAGCATTGCTCCAGGGTTTGGCAAAATTGGCCACTTCAGGCTTCACTGGGACGTTTGCCAGGATTTCTACTGCCCAGATTTCTGAGCCTTTAATGGGGACCACCGGGTCCTCTGTGATTGGGGATTCTCCTGGGTCATCTCTCTGGGCTTTTTCCTCCCTCCAACAGAGATGTGATGTATCTGGTTTCCTGGAAAACCTCCAAACAAGCCCACCTTTGCCACCTTGAGTAGTGACAAGTTATGCAGAGAAAAAAATTTCTATCTGCTCGTTGTCTGTTTGGTCTCACTGAGTGTTCACCTTTGATGGAGTTGGAGGGACAAACTAGAGCTGAAAAGGAAGAAGGTCAACAGAAGTTGCAAACACAACAAGAAGGGGATTAGTCCTATTAACTGCCAAAAAGGGAGGCATCTGTTTATTTTTACAGGAGAAGTGCTACTTTTATGCCAACAGATCTGAGATCAGGCAAAACAAGATCAAAACACTCCAAGAAGATCTAGAAAAGAGAAGAAAAGAAATTCTAGAAAATCCCCTGTGGACGGGCCTACATTGTTTTTCACCCTACCTTCTTCCCCTGCTACCCTTTTTTACCCTTCACCTTTGGGCCCTGTATCCCAAAAAAAA